>PQXN01000170.1:0-83737 GCA_004786275.1 Botryotinia convoluta | reverse complement strand
CCTGGTCTAATTCTAGGTTTAGTGGCGGAGTAGGTCTAATGGC
The DNA here is from genome assembly GCA_004786275.1 of Botryotinia convoluta. NCBI lineage: Eukaryota > Fungi > Ascomycota > Leotiomycetes > Helotiales > Sclerotiniaceae > Botryotinia > Botryotinia convoluta. Next base: position 83,694 of record PQXN01000170.1, on the reverse strand, counting down.
CTGATCCTGATTTCAATTTAGTTGCCTAGTATACCTATTATAGAATTTCACAATATTATGAGGTTGCTTGGCGATATTGTTTGAACATACTATCTGCAATGTTCATGATGAGCAAAGATCAAGCACGACCTATCAAGTGGCGGCGTGATGATATTTTTCCAACTATATCCCTTACCGGTATAGCAATAATTGTTTTCTTTGGGGTTTTGTCATGGGGAACTAATTTCATCGCTTGGAATTCAGTCTTCCCCACCATATTCGAAAAACAAGCATGGAGGGTATGCTCGTCATTACTGTCAGCTGTTGTCATATTCGGTGAAACATATCACCGGTTATTACTCAAATGTTTCCCAGGTATGAAAACGGGAGCATGCGAGCGATTTGCGAGCAGCAAATCGAGCATTGTACTTTACGATCCAAAGCTATCTGCGACAAGGCCATTTTTCGAGAGACTAAAGAGACGAAAAGACCAACTTGTTCTCAAACTCTCAAATATTTCTCCGAATCAAGATCCATCATTAACAATGCAGTTAAGGGTGCTCTTACCAGCTCTGTTTTGTGGTGCTGCATACATTCTAGCACGGGTATTTCTTCTGGTGGAAGACGCAATTGCTTTCCGTGGTCAGGATCCTAATATCTACAAGACTTTAAACTGGGTGGAATTTCTGCCACATATCTAATACATTGCCTGTTGGGAAGTGGAATAAGGCATATAGTGTGAGGGTTACAACCTATACTGGTGCTCGAGCTATAGACCTTGCTAAATATGAACTTCTATGCCGTTTTTGCTCTCTATAATCATCACGTACTTACGATATGATCATTATTTCTCCGAATTTTGGCTTGTAGGATTCAATATTTTCTTGAAGAATCCTCCCTCTTTACCTTTCAGCTCAAATTCACGAGACTTACTGCATAACTCACTAGTTAGTTCGTTGGTTCTAAATCAATCAGGTTATGCTTTCCAAGTTTACAGTTCTAATAGAAGTCTTCTATCGTCCTCTCTCTTCATTATATTAAAGGAGCTAATATATATACATAGTTCTCATGTACTCCCCAATAAATTTATCTAAACCACACCACCAAGCTATTGGAGGACAGGCCTCTCACAGACTACTCTATAACCCAAAAATCAACTAAAGTTAAAGCTTATATATATTTACTTAAGAAGTTCAATATTTTAATCTAAAGGTTTTTTTTCTAGAAGCTAATAAAAGGCTTTAAAAAGTAGGAAATCATTCTAGAAGACCAAGGGCTCAAAATATAGTGTTTTTAGGCACAATTAGAGAAAGCTAGGCCTAGAAAGATTATTCAAACAAGTCCCAATTCCAAGTTTATAGATATTAGGAAGATTAGAGAAGCTCAATTAGAAGTTGAAGAAGGTGGAGATAAAGAGGAAGATAAAGAAGAAACTAATAAATCTAATCCTATTTTAGATTGCATTCAAATTGAGTAATTATTTGATAATTGATTAATTGGTCGTTCTAATAGTTCTGAAAATCGCTTAATTAGGGTGTACGAAATGAAGGGGTGTTCAGGATGAGGGTGCTTTGACTCACATCTAGCGAGGATTATGATCATCTTTTCAGCAAACTTGGGCTTGATCACACAATCGAAAAGCTCGTTCACTACCTTCTGCGCGAAATGACCCTCTTCTTGTCTATAGAACTTATAGAGAGGATGATAATGACTTGAATGATACTCAAGAGGTCTTATCAACCTAAAATTGATTTCCGATAACTAGGCGTTGAAAAAATAAACTTTGAAATAATAAGCTATATGCACTGTACATACAATGTTATAGACTGAGGATTATCATTCAATTTTAGCAGGAACAGTCGGATCCTCCGCCTTTTTCACAGGGTGTCTTTATGATATTAATATGTATACAGATCTTCATAAGTCTGAAGCGTGCTTGAGTAAGACCGATTGGGGCCTTGAGAGCGTGATCGATAACTGTAACGCGAAGTAGAAACTTGTCTACGTCAAGGGTAAATCACAGTGAAATAATTCGGGTCCACGGAGTGTATCGCCAAGCACTTGCCCAGAGTTAAAAAGGTTATAACTCGACTATGTCAAAACGGAAAAAGAGATAATCTGGTATTGCCCATATCCACCCAGCGCGAGCAAGAGAGTTCTGCCAAAACAGCCGAATCCTCATTCAAAAATGCGATAACGAGGCGCCATCGCATGCCAAAAGCAACTTCCACCAACATAGAGCTCAATGGCCTCAAAGTACATAGATAGCTCGTGTGAAACTGGTCGTTTCAAGCGCTCTTTCTTGAGTCTGGCAGCTTTGATTAGTACCCTCACGCCGTTTCTGATCCGATCCGTAGTCTGATTTTTCTCAATATTCCAGCTGAAATAGTCATTTGTTAGGCCAAGTATGTTTCCCATCGTAAAGTCATATTGCTGTATTGACTCATAATCAGCGTGACTAAGCGCAATTCCCATTCACCAGCGAATGAAGTAAGATGATATCCTGCGGCAGCGTGCAGTATTAGCAGATATCCTTGTAAAGGTCTAGTTTCTCAAGTACTTGCCAATAGCCGCAGTTTGCAACTCTATAAGGCATATACTCCTCCATTCGATCAAAGTCGTCATCTCGAATATCAAAATTCGCAAGATAATCCTGCAGGGTTTCGATCATTCTAGGCGCCTTCTCTGGATCTAAATCAATTGCTTTGCGCAATACAGTCGCTAGTGCGCTTTGTCGTACGTTCTTTGAAGTGAAATCTGAAGGCTGCACGTCGATTTTCAGTACTTCGGCAAGCGCACTATGTTCTCTGCATGCCTACGCACCCTTTAGTGAACGACCTTATTGCCTAATATACAATCTCAGCTTACCGCGCCATGATCTAGTTCTTCTGTTGCACATTATCAACTATTAGGATTTTCTCTAACTATGTTTATTCATAATTAGGTGTAACGTACCATCATGTATCCACATCACTTCGATTATGCTAGCGAGCAGAACCAGTCTTTCGAGTTCGGCAGAGCAATGACATATCGAAAATGGATCTCCATAGGCATTGGACTGCCGGATTAGCGCGCGACGTCTCTCTCTCGAGTCAGGCTGGGAAGCTTCTAGAGCAATCGCAGACAGAGCATTTTCAACATCCGTAGCACCCACACTTATAGCAGCCGGGTAGCGTGAGAAAAAGCCGGGAAGCTTTTTGGTATCGATAACCTGGCATGTAGAATAAATATCCACGACTTTCATGTTGGAGCTGAGCGTACCAAACGGGTTGTGAAGTCAAATATGTCGTGAGACTTCCAGTTTTGAGAAGTAAGATAGGGTGAAGGCCCTGCTTTGATTTATCCCTTTTTGACTGTGATTAGTGGAGAAAGCAGGGATTTCTCAGCCCTTGATTTACTATACAGGAAGAACAGATTAGCGATTGCTAGAAATGCGATGATTAATCAACAACAGTATCACAAGCGACAATGCGGCATGATGCAATGCAATGACGTTGATTCAAAGTGCTGACTGATGGTTAACACAATCTTTGGGCAAGCGGGGTACATACATACCTAGTAGATATATGCTAACTTATTGGTCCTATGCAGCCACAAAACCTGTGATTCGGCTAAATTCTGCATAAGATTCCCTCTCAAATCCACGGCCCCATGTCATTTCTCAAGGTCAAATTATCCTCTCCGATTGTGGTTGTTGACCAAGTCGGTCGCGCCTTCATCAGGACGAAAAACATCGGAACACCAAACCAACTTAAATCGAAAACCCTTCAAGAACATCTATCTTTATTTGAAAGCATATAGATCTTGCTTCATAAAACGATGCACGGATTTGGTATATAATTCTAAGAGAGTGTGAGATTTTGATGTCTCGCTCTGGTGAATCGCATCCACTGATGCACGATATTATCTTTTGACAATGTAGAAGTAGGAAACAAGACCCAGATCACCATTTGGTTCACATGATAATTATTAAGCGCTGATAATCACACACCCTGAGGCACCGTAAAGAACCAACAACATCGAGACTCTTGCGCAACAGCCAGAAACAAATCGCAAGATTGAAACAAAAATGATGTGGAAAAATTAAGAAAAATTAACGTTATTTATATATATTAAATCCTTCTAAGTAGAGGAGATGGAGTTACTAATCGATAAACTATGATTATTCAAGAGTTTATCAAATGATATTGCTATATTGTTTTGATATTGAATTTTGGTTAAGATGTATAATTTTGGTGTCCGGCTTTTTCGATTCATGGCGGGACTCTCTGGAAAAACACTATTAGTTTGAAGTTATATGACGACATACAAGAGTATTACGATAGAGTAAATCAGTGCAATATTATAAATTATAAGCTTTTCAATATTTGAAATTACCTTGCAATCAAAAATCAAAAATAGTCTGACTTGATAACGAATTTTGAAAATGAGATAGTATTTTTTGATATGCATGCTTTTTTCGTTTTCGGGAAGCCAAAATACTGGGAGGTTTCTAAGTCTCAAAGAACAACACAATAAGACTTTCCCAATCCATATTCCAACCATTTTGTATACATTTAATTTATCTCCCCATAACTCACAATCCTCTAATACCTATCCCAATTCCCCATTGCATATCTGAACTCAGAGTAAAGAGGTCCCAGTGATAGAATATATCTTCTTCCCCGGATATTGAACTCGAATCTAAAAATCCTCAAACTCGATCCTTCAAATATACAAACTATAGATTATCAATTACTTACTAATGTTTAACCCTTTAGCTGCTCAGCTTTCCAGCTTCAAAATAGCAATCCCATTCAAACTCACACTTAATCCTGACAAACCCATCCCTCACAAACCCTCACAAACCATCCCAACTATCCTGAATATCTCAATCCTCCCCCATCCCTCCACAATCCATCTAATTTCACAAACAAAAACTATTATCAAAAGCATCCAATAGCATCAAAAGCATCAACCACGAAATCCCATCCCCATCCTCTCCATCCGATCTCCATCCAATCTCCAAATCCAAATTCAAATCTCAACTTCAACTTCAACCTCACCTCAATCTCAACACCACCATATACCGCTTATTAGCCAATCATCTAATCTAACCTAGCCATCCCCCCCTCCTCCCCTTCCCCGCCCCCGAGATCCCTCAACTTCTTGAGTACATATACCGCATACAATATACCGCAACATGAAATCACGAAAATACCAAAATCCCATACTAAAACACCATTTACAGCATACACAACACACTATATGCAACATACACAATCCACAACACACATCAAACCCCTTCAACACTTCAAACTTCTAAAGCTCGAGGTTCTATGACAACTTCATATTCGTATTCAAGCATATTTGCCAGATATAGATGCTAATGTATATACTGTGGTGATGATGCCATTACTCCAAAATGAATTAGGTAGCAATAATTCTTTGCACTTTTCTGTCCTTCATCATCATCATCATCATCATCCATCCAGCCAGCCATCCATCCATCATTTTCCCCCTCATATTCTTCCCTGGAATGTCATGAAACCATTCTCCGCCACACTCAACCACAAACTACCATTTTCTCCTCCCCTCTCCTCACCCCTCACAAACCCTGACCCCAAGAATATCTCACACCCCATCACCCTTCCCAAGCAAAACCAGATTAGCCACATTCATCGCCGCCATAATTGTCCAAATAACTCCCGCCACAGCCGCCGTAATCCAATGATTTCTCATTTTCGTTCCCTCACCAGTTTCAACCCCCAAACCCGCGCCTTCATGCTCATACACACTTTCACTCTCCATCGTTGCATCTCCATTTCCCCTCACATTCTCATCATCATTTTCAAAAGCACTTCGTCTCCCGTGGCATCTCACCGTCATATATCTATTACGACAAGTGAAATAGATAAGCGGTGCAGTAACAAATGGAAGAACAATACTGAGAGCTACTTGACTGGCGTTCAGAGCAGCTGATAGACCTTCACGACCAACGGCTCCGGCAATGATGATACTGGGCGTGATACTCAGACTTCTTGTTATAAGACGTCGTAACCAAGGTCTAATAGTCCAATTTAATGCACCTTCTGAAACCATTTGTCCAGCGATGGTACAAACAATGCCAGCACTCATGCCCGATAATAATAGAGCGAGAGCAAAAATGGTTCCAGCACCTTTCGAAATGCTCGATACGAGTAAATCGTATATACCGAATAGATCAGCCTCTGGAGCAGCAGGGTTATTATAGAGGGCTGATCCGGCTACGATGAGAATCGCGGAATTGACAAAGAGGGCGAAAGTGAAGAGACAAATTGCTAGTTCGGCGTAGGAGTATTTGAGACAGAATTTGATGGCGGGAAGAGAGGGGTAGTATGGTTCCTTGGTACCTAGATCGAAATCTTTTTTGACAATATTATTGTCCTTGTCATAAGCGAGGAGTCGTGGTTGGACAATGCCACTTCCTAGATAGAGACTGTGAGGCATGACAGTCGCTCCCAAAATACCACATGCTTGGTAGAGTCTAATGTGCGTTAGTAGAAATTCAGATGAGTGGAATAGCAAGTACTTACCCCTTTTGCTCTACAATTGCTTTGGAAGGCAAGTATCCCTTGAAAACTTCTCCTACCGAAGTATCTTTGATAAGTGACAATTGAATGCAAAAGCAAACAACAACACCCAACACCAATGCCGCCACAAATATCTCAAAACATCTCAATCTCTTCATTTCACCATTTCCAGGATAAAATACGAGAAGAATCAAAACATCAAGAATTGACAAAGCACAACCAGCAACCAAGGGTATCTGAGGTATTAGAAGATTGATAGCAATAGCTGTACCAATCACCTCTGCAATATCTGTAGCGATAATCTATCATTGGTCAGTCAAAATGAAAAAGGAAAGGGGGGGGGGGAAAGCTCATACTGCACCCTCAGCCAAAATATACAAGGCATAATTCATCCATTTTGGCAAGAAAGCTCTACAAGCCTCCGCCAAATTCAATCCACTAACAGTACCCAACTTGATACAAAGACTTTGCAAAAAGATGGCAAAGATATTTGACATCAACACAATAAACAACAACTTAAATCGATAAGTTGCACCTGCAGCAACATCTGTCGCATAATTTCCCGGATCAATATATGCCACCGCAACCTATAAAAATCCATTAATATAAATGGGGTCCAATTTTTGAATTGTGAATTTGATTTTGACATTGGTGGAGAGGTGGCAAATTACGTACCATGAAGCCCGGACCCACGAATTTTGCAAATTTGACCATGACTTGCTTCATTTTCACGAGTTGTTCTTTCGAGACATGGAGACAACTTCTTCCATAGCCTGCTCCCCTTCTATTTCTCGATTGATCTCTGATATCGAGTGTTTCAACAGAAGGTTCAACCACGTGACTACTCTTCCCGTCTCCACCGCCTCTCCCTCCATCTCCACCGCCCCTATCACCCCCAGCCCCCCCTCCAACACCCTTCGCACTCCCCGTCGCCTTCCCATCTCCAGTATCCTCCACCAGATCATGAATCGACTCTACGCCTTCATCCTCCAAACTTCTCCTCAATGCTCTTCCGTTTGCTCGACCGTTCAAATCTTCTCGGGTGGTAAGATCATTTGCCAAGGCGTTTGGATTCTGATTATATCCATCGCCTTCCAACGGCTCATCTGTTCTCGAAGGACAATTCATGATGATTCGTTTTGACTTTTGGATGTCTTATGTAGTGCTACTATATTGGTGAGACGAATCTCAAATAGTAGTATAACTAAAGAAGTGATATGCTTTCCCTTCTTCGTTAAAAAATGTCGCTAGGTATATGCGTCACCTTGTCGTATGTTTTGAGTTTCGTATTCTGTGGGTAAGAATGGTCTAGCAAGTCCCGATTCAGGAGTTACGTTTGTCGTAAGCCAGCCTCAAATGGATTCAATTTATGATCAATCAATGAAATCAATCAATCAATGAATCAATCAATCAAATCAACACAATCAAATTTTATTCAGTCCCATCCGAGAAAAATGATAAGATTTCAAGATAGGTATATAAAATATAAAGTCAAACTTTCACTCATAAATACAAAGTTCAACGTTCAAAGTTCAAAGTGTCAGAGTAAAAGCAAATGTAAATGTAAAATAAAAATCGACAATCAAATAAATCTGGGGAAAGAAAGATTTAAAGTGCATGTATGCATCCATCTATCTATCTATATACCGACAGAATGGCATCCATGATCCATCCACTCTCCTCTTTCCCGCCAAGCTAAAGAGAACCTACTATGTAATAACAAAAGCCCATATGTACTCCGTAATAATTTCTTCACCCACCACACAACTTTACGACTTCTCCCCATAAAAATCCAACTTTCCATTCATCTCATTGGTTTCCATCCCATGAAAATTCAGGCCCAACAAGGTACAAGACAATACCGAGTTCCTCCCCAATTCTCGAAGGGCTACGAGTTTTCCCGATCTTTGTCGTTAATTGCTTGTTTTTTTTGGCTTGTTTTCGGAACCTTAGAATGCTATGTTATGCCAATTCAATGTTCTCCAACCCGATCATTTAGATGTTTAAGATCTTCAACTTTTAGGTAGGTATCATATCTCATACTTTATCGATAATACTTGGTAGGTAGAGGAAATTCGACTCCTCATAAAGTATATCAAGTACGTACCTAGTACTCATACAAATAAAACCAGCACTGGTCCACGATCCATACATAGACACATTTCTATGCTCTCCATTCTCTATTCTCTGTAACATTCAAAAAGATGCCTGTATCAATCCCATCCGATCCAAGACAACAAATACAGCAATGCAAGAAATATCCTCGGATCTGATTGGGAAAGTGCATAAATTTATTAATATATCAAATGAAAATGAAAATGGATCTCTATTAGATCGCTATTTCTACCTTCATCTCCATCTCATTACTTATCACTTCTCACTAAGTAGTAAGGATGATCTCATTTATTCATCCATTTATCCATCTATCTACCCATCATCCATTTCCATCACTAGCTACTAAAATCACCTACTACTTACTACTAAAATCCCCGACAACTAAAATCACCCACTACTAGCCTATCCGTCTATCCATCAATCGTCCCAAAAAGGAAACCCACTATCCCCAACCCCCCCTCTCCCAAACAAAAGCAAAAGCAAAAGCAAAAGCAAAAGCAAAAGCAAAATCTCCCAAGTCCAACCAGCCAGTCACCCAGTCACTTATAAATCACCTAGTCTCTCATCATCCAAACCCCTTTCACCCTCCACCCACACCTCCACCTCCCCATCACATCCCCCTCCACCCCCAGGAAACAACCGGACAAACACCAAAACACACTCTCTCTCTCTCACACACACACACACTCACACACACACACTCTCTCTCTCTCTCTCTCTCTCTCTCTCTCACACACACACACACTACGATAACCGAAACCTGGCGAGCCCGGCACATCTCTTCCCCCCCAGCCCGAGGCTAAGAAACCAAACGAACTAACACCAACCTATCATAATTCTGAATCTATCGCGGGGAAATATCCAACTACCTTAGAAGTATGATCTTTTATTAGTGGGGGCTTTACTTTCTCTTGTCTTGCAGGTGCTTTGTTACATGCATGTGTTTTATTCTGGGTTAGGCTGTGGGGTAGGTAAGGTGGAGGAGCTAACTACAGAATATTTATTTTGAGCTATCGAGACATTTTGGATTTACTTCGATATATATTAGATACACAGGTACATTTATAATTAGTAGGGATTTATCAGATGGTGCTATTATCACTGGGATCTTTTCATCCATCCAAGAAAACAAAATAACGTAATGATACTAGATACTTGGTAGGTATATGACTTATTGCTACCTAATTGCCCATCGCATTGCATCAAAAAATATATCTTGGATCAAAAAGGTCTCGATTCACAAATCAAACCCAATGGTAAGACGAAATATGCAAAGTATCTCACCCCCACGCAACCATATAGTATGTAAATCATTCAGAGAATCCCCAATGAGATTGAAGAAGCGTGCCCATCCTCCCTTTTGAGGAGACACTGAAAAACGCCTGGTGATCCATGCAACGCCATGCAAATATTATTCTGCAATTGCCCTATCCATGAAACCAATATTTCTTTCTTTCTCTCTTTCTCACTTACGCATTCCGATCATCATCCACTTGAGCGTATGCCTTTTGTAGTGCCTTTTTCTCCCTACCATCATCCTCGAGAACCATGATCCAATCTCGGAGCTGGATATTCCGTCCCTTACCACCATCTTCTCGCCAAGTGCCTAACCTTCGCACTCCATCGGTAGTCATTTTTTCGGGTCCCGGATTCGCAACTGGGCTTGCACCAGAAGAGCCAAGACCTTGAGTCATGATTTTACCTGGCGTGCTTGTACCACTACCGGATCCTCCGGCAGTCATCCAACTATATTGCTTCTTCTTTCCGAACATACTTTTTCCACCACCCAAGAATTGTGTAGTTGTTACATTGGCTGCTGCGTGACTTGCTGCCTCACTGGTTTTTGCCTCTGCTTTCTTCTTCATTTCTTTCTTGGTAGGTGGCTTGTCAATAATATCTGGAGCCATAGAACCTGGTGTGCCCGGGTTTATTGAACCAGCGCGAGATCCATCACCAGACTCACGAGCCTTACGTCTTCGTAGTCTAGCCTCTTCAGCTTCTTGCTCCTTAGTAGCACATTTCCGAAGTGTCAATGCAACATCATTCGCAAAAGACTTAGTTTGTGCCTTCGCACTATCTGATACTGGGGTAGGCAATCTACCTGCAGCTGAGAGAGGGCCTTCGGTGTGTTAGCTCAGAATTAGAATAATGAAAAATATGATACATACGTTTGAGAGGGTTGGAGAGAGGGCTGACAGCACTCTCCCATCCACTCCGTGGACCACCTTCATTAACAATGGTAGCAACACTAGGTTTTATCGCTGGTACAGCAACATCTGTCCATTCATCCCTGATTTGGGCATGAGAACTTGTCTGTCGACCGATAGCTAACTTTAATCCGTCCTCTAATAATCCACGAAGTCGATGCTTGGTAGAGATAGACATAAGCGCAAGTTGATCAACAAGTAAAGAATCAGATGGAATGAAGGCTCCTGTCGTTGCAGTGATAGCTCCATCTGGTCCCACTGCAGTTTGTACTTTGACAGTTGTGTCAGGGAAATGTTCAGGTAGTTTCATAGTTCCCATCTTTCCATTTAGATCTGTATTCAAACCGAGACCATTATCATGTGCAATCTTCTCCATTCTCTTGTGAACGTGGCCAACATTTAAAAACGGATTATTTAATTCTCTTTGCCTCGATACTGCCAAATCGCGAGCCGCATCATGCCATGCCTTATCCGCAGCTTTCTTTTCAAAATCCTCTTGTGATTTAGCATTTGGTGCCTCTCCGGGTTGATTAGCCGGACCTGAGCCGTAAAAAGATCCCTCATTCCCTGGTGGAAATTGAGTGAAACTGTGTCCTGCCGAAATATTTCCTGGGTGTGACCTTGAGCCTTGAGCATTGAATGACGACGAATACTGCTGAAATGTATATTGTTCCTCCTCTGCAAGATCGACACCAGTTCCCCCCAAAACATCCAACGGATCCAAACCATCAACCTTATTTTTATCGACCGGTCTCGAAGGTGGGCCCATAACTCCGCCAGGATGGTGCTGTTGTGGCATCTGCAGATTAAAGTTGTTGAAATGAGCTGACGCCACATTTCCTTGATGATGATGCTGAACTTGATTTGGGAAGCTCAATGGGCTTGGTTGCGCATGAGGTGGAAGAGCCATCGGAGTTTGCGGTAGATTTAATGAAGGAGATGGTTGCGCATTCGATCCATTCGAATATGGCGTGGTATAAGCACCCTGAGGAATTTGCACAGTCGAGAAATGCGGCGAAGGCGAAGCTGAATTCTGACCAGAAGCAGCATATGGTGATGTGACATATGGCGAACCTGGTTGAGAGGGCGGATTGGGAGACATTCTTTGTCGCTTGTGGGGTGGAAACGCGAACTGTTGTTGGGTTTGTGTTGAAGGTGAATTAACTGGCTGCGGGGGAGAAAAGGGTCTCTGAGGCATGGGGTACGGTGGTTGCTGTTGCTGTGGTTGCGCCATGATGTCGACAGCTTGATTGTAATTGCCTCTATTAATCTCCTGTATCCTTCACAACCCAGGCGCAAAGCCCGGCTACCTCTTATAACACCGACCCATGCGCTAGTATAAACCTTCACAATACAACTTAAGACTTGCGCGACCGTATTCACTCGTTGTTTTGATGACCGTTAAGCTGTTTTCTTTCCCGCGTTAATACTGTGGTCATTGAATGAATCGCGAAAGCTATCTGGTTTTGATCTCATCACGTGTAGATTTAGTGCGAAATTTCCCTTCACAAGGAACGCCAAAATCGCGTCTCTTTGATGACGAACTTCCCTTCCTTATTACATTATTGTATTGATTCACCACACGATTCAACTCAGCTCTTTCCCGACTTAAAATTATGCATCTATAAACATATCTACAATTATTTCTGCCGTAATCTGATTTATTATAATATCTTTGCTGAACAAATATCTCTCTGTCTTGAAGGCAGCAAAGTGGTAGTACTAACTCTAAGCTGACTGACAAAGAAAGCAATACACACCACATTCCATTCACGATGGCATCAAAACGTAAGGCTGCAGCTATGGCACCTACGGTGGAAGAACCAGTAGATCCAGCTGATGAACTCACTTTTACGAATCTTGGTGGTGGTAACGAGGTCGGAAGATCTTGTCATATAATTCAATACAAGGGCAAAACTGTCATGGTAGGCCTAAGGCCTCTTTCTCCATCATTTGCGCAATCTTTTTACTGACTTTACGATATAGCTTGATGCTGGTATGCATGCTGGTTACGACGGATTAGCAGCTCTACCTTTCTATGACGATTTTGATTTGAGTACTGTCGATTTACTTTTGATCAGCCAGTAAGCCCATTTCTATTTCCTGCATTTTATATACGCGCGTTGGCTTTTGGAGGATGGGGCAGTCAGTATATGGTGTTCTGTTTCGGTGTTTCAATACAATGCGCCTTTGGCAACTTGGACTCTGCGTCGAATTCTGGGTTATGCATCTTTACATGCAGAATTCCGTTTCATTTCATTGGCCTATCTACCTACCATATTTATCATGTATACGAGAATCAATACAATATCATTATCTCACAGCAAATGCTTGTCTTGATTCTGTGATATAACTTCAATCGCTGCGGACTCAAATTGTACATAGGCTACTACATTTGTTGGCGTATTTTGGTGCCTTGCCAAGTAGTATACGAGCTGACCATTTGTAGTTTTCACGTCGACCACGCAGCTTCATTGCCATATGTCCTTGCAAAGACCAATTTCAAAGGACGTGTCTTCATGACACATCCAACCAAGGCTATCTACAAATGGCTCATTATAGACAGTGTAAGGGTTGGAGGAGCATCCTCAGGTGGAGGTTCACAACCAGTCTACACTGAAGCCGACCATCTCACTACATTCGCTCAAATCGAAGCTATAGATTATCATACCACACATACAATCTCTTCGATCAGGGTCACACCATATCCAGCAGGGCATGTACTTGGTGCTGCTATGTTCCTTATTGAGATCGCAGGACTCAAGATATTTTTCACGGGAGATTATTCTCGAGAAGATGATAGACATCTTGTCTCTGCCGAGGTTCCCAAAGGAGTGAAGATTGATGTTCTAATTACCGAATCTACGTATGGTATTGCATCACATATTCCCCGATTAGAACGAGAGCAGGCCCTTATGAAGTCTGTCACTAGTATCCTGAATCGTGGGGGCCGAGTTCTTATGCCGGTTTTTGCACTTGGTAGAGCTCAAGAACTTCTCCTGATTCTAGATGAATACTGGGGTAAACATCCAGAATTCCAAAAGATCCCTATCTACTATGCTAGTAACCTGGCTCGTAAATGTATGTTAGTATACCAAACATACGTTGGCTCTATGAACGAAAATATCAAACGACTCTTCAGAGAACGTATGGCCGAAGCCGAAGCCAACTCAACTAGTGGGGGTAGAGGAGGACCATGGGATTTCAAATATATTCGTTCATTAAAGAATCTCGATCGGTTTGACGATGTTGGAGGTTGTGTTATTTTAGCAAGTCCCGGTATGCTACAGAATGGTATCAGTAGACAATTACTAGAACGGTGGGCACCAAGTGATAAAAACGGTGTTATTATTACTGGTTACAGTGTCGAAGGTACTATGGCAAAGCAAATCATGCAAGAACCAGATCATATCCAAGCAATCATGTCTGGTCCACAGGGCTTCACACGAAGATCAGCACCGGGAGAGACAGAGAAAGCCATGATACCTAGAAGATGCAGTGTTCAAGAATACTCCTTTGCAGCGCACGTTGATGGCGTCGAGAACCGGGAATTCATCGAAGAAATCGCTGCTCCTGTTGTGGTAAGTTCTTTCTACCTCCCAAATCCAATCGCAAATGAAGATAGAGTTAACAAGCATAGATTCTCGTCCATGGCGAACAACACAACATGATGCGTCTAAAATCCAAACTTCTCTCCCTCAATGCCGACAAAACAACCAAAGTGAAAGTTTTCTCCCCCAAGAATTGCGAACCATTACGCATTCCTTTTATGACTTCCAAAACCGCGAAGGTCGTCGGAAAACTCGCCAACAATCCTCCACCTACTGATTCGGCCCAACTTATTACCGGTGTACTTGTTCAAAACGATTTCAAAATGTCGTTGATGGCTCCCGAAGATTTGAGAGAATATGCTGGATTAACTACTACTACTATTACGTGTAAACAGCGTATGACACTTAGCGCGGCGGGTATTGATCTTATACGATGGGCGCTAGAGGGAACATTTGGAAAGATTGATGAATTGCCTGAAAGTAGAGGACAACAAAAACATTCAAATGGGAATGGAAATGGAAATGGTGATACGCATATGAATGGATCATCTGACGAAGAAGCCGACGAGGAGATTGCAAATACGAATGCAGTCACTGCATATTTAGTTATGGGCTGTGTTACAGTGAGGTATAGAAGTAATGGAGAAGTGGAATTAGAATGGGAGGGCAACATGTTGAATGATGGGATTGCGGATGCCATCATGGCGGTGTTGTATTCGGTGGAAAGCAGTCCAGCTGCTGTTAAACGTATGTTCTCCCACTCTATCCTCTACCCCTTTTTTCTCCCCATTGATCTCATTGTACCTCTTACCCATTCTCAAAACTAACATCCCCTAGAATCCGCAAGCAAATCTCCCCACTCCCACTCCCACTCCCCTCTAGCCCGCAACCTGCACGCGCACCTAACCCCCGCCGAGCGTCTCGAACGCCTCTTCATTTTCCTCGAAGCCCAATTCGGCGCCGACAATCTAGTTCCCATCACCGCTCCCCGTCTATCCACCGGAATCCCATCTCCCACCTCCTCTCCCTCCATCTCCTCCGACACCAAACCCTCTTCCCCCTCTGACCTCGAAACCTCCGAATCCTCAGAAATGTACGCCCAAGAAAAAGAACTCGCTCGTCTTCATAAACTCGGTATTCCTGTTCCGGGCATCGAGATCAAGGTCGATAAGATGGTGGCGAAGGTATGGTTGGAGGATTTGGATGTCGAGTGCGCGAATCGGGTTTTTGGGGAGAGAGTGAGAGCTGTAGTGGAGAGGGCTGTGGAGGTTACAGCGCCGTTGTGGGGTTGAGTTGAGAGAGATGGTAGGAGCTAGATAGAGTCCTCCTGATTTGAGGGAAATGGAAGATTGGAAAGGGAAGGGCAAAGAAGAAATGTATAGTACCTAGATAAGCGAGGATGAGGATGAGGATCAAGAATCACTAACTTTGCACTAAATGCACAAATGCGATGTTTGAGAGAGAGAGATAATTATACTAAGTAGATAGTAGATAGAAAAACTCACCATACCGAGAACCTTTCAACAGATGAAAGAATGAATAAACACATACACAATATCAATCCTGTCTACCCACCCAATTTCTCACTCAACCCCCAGATCTCCCCCTCGCTTCACTTTCATAATCCCACAATGCCCCAACTCACCAATCATATATAGATTTAACATACTCACTCAACCTTCTTATTATTCCTACCTATTATTCCCTCGTATATGAGAAGTCGGAAACAGACCATCATCTGCTTCCACGAAGAAATAACGTTCATATTTAAGAATGTATAACATACATAGGCGCATGGCATGGTCGGCGTAGCATTAGCTTTAGATAGGTAGACTGAATCGATTAAGAATTTATTACAATTGCTAAGAATAAATATAACTCCCAAGAATCCTTCCCTTCCCCTTTCATCTCACTTCACCTTTTCTCTCACGCACTCGCCATAAAAGTGAGATTCATAGAACATCTTCGCATTTTAATACATTCGTAGTTCGAAGTCCATCCGCCATCGCATTTAATTTTACAATCACAATACAACAAATCAATCAAAAAAGTATTTTTTTTTAGGGATTTTTATATTTCAATTTTATTTTGAATATTCGTAAACATCGTTAAACATCCCCATTATTTCTCTTCCTGTATCCCATCCAGAATCTACCAAGCTTCAAGCTCAAGTCATATATATGCTAATGCTACAAACCCATCCATCCATCGCTAGAAAAGATGCCTAAAATTTATACCACCAAGAAGGGTTTCCAACCGCGCGCCAAAACACCCAACCCCAAATCCCAAATCCCAACATTCTGTGCATCTATGCAAGCAATCAATCATCCTGGGGTATATCCACAAATCTTTTTATCTTCATCGCCCCATATTTACCCGCTTCGTAAGTTGAATTATCCATTATCTCCATCTCATCCCCATCCCCGTTCACTAGCCTTATTTAATTGGCTATTTAGTCAACGTCATCATCGTTCTCATCCTCGTTTTGTAGGACCCATCCCTTGCTCATCTCAACTGCTTGGCCCCATTTCTTGAACATGCGAGCAGCCTTTGCTGGCTGGATTTTTGGTTCGAAGATAGTTCTATCGTCACGATTGATCTCCTTGAGTTCATCAAACTCCTTCCAGATTCCAACTGCGAAACCGGCTGCGATTGCGGCTCCAAGAGCTGTGGTTTCGCGCATAACGGGTCTGTTGATTGGGATGTTGAGAACATCGGCTTGTGTTTGCATGCAAAGGTCAGAGTTGGACATGCCACCATCGACAGCAAGTCCTTCCAACTTGTGTCCGGAATCTTTCTCCATAGCATCAAGGATGGCCTTGGTTTGGAAACAGGTAGCCTCAAGGGTAGCACGGGCAATGTGACCACGTTGTGTATGTTGAGTAATACCGAAAAGTGTTCCCTTGGCATCATCAATCCAGTATGGAGCGAATAAACCAGAGAAAGCAGTAACGAATACTACACCTCCGTTGTCATCAACAGTCTCTGCCAATTCAGTGATCTTGCTTGAGTGTGCAATGAAACCTAAGTTGTTCATTAAGAACTTGACACCGGAACCTGCAACAGCAATGCTACCCTCAAGAGCGTAAACGGGTTTTCGGCCATTGCCAAAATCGTATGCGACGGTAGCCAAAAGACCATATTTTGATACTACGGGCTTGTCACCAACGTTGTAGAGAAGGAAACAACCAGTTCCGTACGTGTTCTTTGCATGACCAGGCTTGAAGCCGCATTGACCAACCAAAGCGGATGATTGATCTCCAAGACAGCCAGTGATTCTGGTGCCTTCGAGAGCACCGTAGGCCATTTTACCGAAAGCTTCCTTGTCTGAGGAAGGAACGATTTTTGGAAGGGTAACGTTTTTCCTGTCAAGTTGGAAGAAGTTGAGGAGTTTGTCGTCGTATTGTAATGTGTGAAGGTTCATGAACATAGTTCTAGAAGCATTGGTGGTATCTGTGACATGAACACCACCTTCCTTTCCTCCATTAAGTTTGTAAATCAACCAAGAGTCGACTGTTCCAAAAGATAATCTGCCTTCATCGTATGCGTTCTTGATAGCTTCAACGTTTCGGTACATCCACATGAGCTTAACGCTGGAAGGGTATGTAGAGAGTGGCAGACCACACAATTGAAGGATCTCATCTGCTCCTTCCGACTCCTTGAGCTCGCGCACAAGACCGGTGGTTCGGGTATCAGGCCAAACAACGGCATTGTATAATGGCTCTCCAGTGTTTGTGTCCCAGCAGATAGTTGTTTCACGTTGGTTGGTAATTCCAATAGCTTTGATGTCGGACTTCTTGTATCCTAATTCGAGGAATTTCTCTGTTGCCTTCTCTACACACTCATCCACGGAGTTGACCAATTCTTGAGGATCATGTTCATGCCATCTGCGAAAAGAGTATTGTTAGCTTGTGGAACTGACAGAAAGAATGGCAGAGCGATAAAACTTACCCGGACTCGGGGTACATATTTTCGAATTCATGCTGATGCATGGCCACAGGTTGCCCCTCTCCATTGAAGATAATGAATCTTGTAGAAGTTGTGCCTTGATCAATGCTTCCAATGAACCAATGTTTTTGTTCTTCCACCTCGGTTTGAGTTAAGTCTCCTGGCAGATGTGTTTTGGTTTGTTCGATGTGCTCGACATATTCGGCATCCTCTGCTCTTGGGGCCTCAATGTTTCTGAATTCTGCGTCTCTTCTGTATTTGTAAGTATCCATACCACTGTGTGATATCGAGGGCGGTGGTGTTGGATGCATCATCATCATGGGAATGTGTTTGTATGTGAAGCGATATAAAAATAAGACAATGGGTATAGTGAAAAGCAAGGCTTGATGCGGGAGTACTATGAAACTGAAGCGCGAAGAAATGATTCTTAAGAAGAAGTGTTTGTTGGTTTGTATGAGGATGAAATTGAGGGGGAATATGTTGGAGTTATAATAGTTTGGGGGAGTAGTGGAGGTGGGGAATGAAGGAGGCTTTGTTACGGTCCTGCGGGAAGGAAGAGTACGGAGTAAGCGCGAGGGGAGAACTCGCTAGTATGACATGTTAAGGATTTGATGGTGGTAGACCGTATGTGGAGGGACTAGGTGGAGGAAAGGTAGAAGGGGTGTTCCGGGAAAAGATCAACCAAGTTAAACCAACACGTTTTAGGAATATCTCACCGTTACTCGCAACCTCGTACCAAGCAACTAAAGGTGGAAACTCGATATTCCAGTTCCAAGTAATTAAATTCGTTCTCTTTTACTCCAGTAAAAGATCCTTAGTATAAAATTTCGATTGTCGATGGCGCTTCGTCGGAAGTTCCGTTCTTCCTTGGTGTACCAGATGAAGCGGGGGCCCCTCTTTCTAGGTCACTTGGGACCTGGGTCATCTTTTCTAATTATTTTGGTACGAATTTAAATGCACGGATAAAGATGGGAAAAATCGATCCCGCGCAGCCAAGTGGTAAAGAGTAGTAATTAGCGTTTCCTAGGCATAGCATTAGCATTGGCATAGGTTGGCAAACTACGGTAGATTGGTAGATTGACTGGAATGGAGAGACGCCAAAAGATTAAGTTAAATTTATTAAGAAAGTTTCGAATCTTTTTAACTTTTTAGTCCCAATCCGGTATCAATTTCCTTCAACTAGAAGGGAAAGAGCTAGAATCCATGTTAGACAATCCACAAGAACCATGTAACCCCTCTGCACAGAACACCGCAGAACACGCAGAACACGATCCATTTTCCAGGTCGACATGTGACGGGACAGATGATCAACCAAAATTCATGGGAGGCAGTTCCGGTAACAGTGGGGAATTATGAAGGGGAAAGTGTATGGGAATCGGACACTATGAATATGGGAAAATAAAGCTACTAGGCCGATCGCTTGACTTATAAAGGTAGGAAAAGATCTAGTTACTACTAAATAGATACTAGATTGTTACTAGCCATCAAATAGTCATAACTATAAAATGACTAGGTTATGAAGTCAACCATCTAAGTGCTGATTGGGCATCTAGAGGCTCTATTAAGTTCTTACTTTCTTGACGCCAATAACCGGTACTATCTTTCCGTTAAATCGTTATTTTCCACTTCGCTCTCTATTCTTCCTCAGCCCACTTTCTCTACTCTGTATTAGATTTCTTCCAGATATCAATATGAAACTTTAAAATGGTTATGTACAGCAAAAGCTGGCTGGCTCGCTGACTGATTCATTGAGCTGGCTGGCCTTTTTACCCAAATGTTCGAGGCGGGTTCTATGAAAACGGAAGAATTATTTCCGTCCTATGAAGCTGAATGATTGGAATTATGCCGCCCAGTGGTTCGTCACCCTATAGAAATATCCATGCACTTTCCTCGAGTAGAATGTGTTGAAATGACCTAGGTAGAAAGTTTATTAAGAGACTAGAGTCACCCTTCAAGTCCGTCCTTTGAATAGGAAAGAGATCTGTGCTCAGTCTGTAGTACTGTGCTCTTTCTACTCAGGTACTTCCGTGGAATCCATGTTTGCATTTGCATTTACGGAGTATAGTGTGGTAGTGTACAGTGTACAAGTATACACTAGAGTTAGTACCTACAGTAGTTAGTTACATCGTGCACATGGAGTTTTCGGTTTGCATTCTTTGGGCTCCAACATCCATATACTCCTCCACTTATTTTTACGAGGAAGTTGTTTTAGCTCGTTGAGATCTCATCGATTTGCTGATGTTGATGCTAATGCTAATGCTAATGCTAATGCTAATGCTAAAAAGCTCATTGCTGATTGATGCTGATGCTTTACCGGTATCGCCTTGACAGGTCTCTCCTAGACGAATATCTAATCACGATCCACAATATTACATGTGGCTGTGTTTACTTGAGGCGCTATGGTGGGGGATTCGACTGCAAATCTGCAAATCTTCTGTCCTTACAGAATTGGTAACGTCAACATAAACGAATCGAAACATTGTTAGAAACGGCTCAGCCAGGTCTTATCTTTCTGCCTTGGAAATGATATCACGTTTCTTAGGTTATGATGAAATTTCAGTTGACCATCTTTCAATCATCGAGAAATACGAAATCTCATATCTCGATCGCATGTATACATAACATCATGCCCCCATTGTTTTCCAAAGTCATGAGTTGGTTTGACATCAGTTTCTTATTTCATCGAGCTCAGATATCATCATATATCATCATACAATTAACTTGGAATGAGATATATCCATTTTATGTCATCAATGAATTCATAATGATGAAAAAGATCTACTCACAAGAATATCACGACACTTGCTTGGGTACGTACTCACTGACAACACATTTATCTCGGCATTCTTAATTCTGTTGCCAAAAATCTCATTTTCTATTCACACGATGGTATCCCCTCTCCCCCCCCCCACAAAATTGACTGTGATCAATCTCTCTTTTTCTACGGAACTTTTTTCAATTTTTAAAATATCACGATGCACGACTCAAGGACTACCCCTTTTTTCCACCCCATAACTCCAGTCTCCAAAAAAAAACTCAAATTGCTCTCGTGCTCGGAAAGTATTGTCCACCCAACACAGTCCAGTTCCTCGCGTCTATTCTGTTAAACCAATTCCAAGGTCCCAAGATGGAATTTCAAACTACAATAGTTGCAAAAACAGAAAAGTGTCAAAGACGATCTATCTGACTGACAATATTGTTGAAACCCACCAGAGGCTAGAACCGAGACAACAAAGGTATTCGACCACAGCCTCGCCCATATATCAATATCCAAACATTACAAACCATCTCTACTCCGAGACTCATTCCGCCCCGCCTGTCTAGTTTCCAATTTCCTACCTGAACACTGACCAGTTCAGCCCCCTCTCCAGGCTCTAAGTAGTTTGGGGGTAAAAGATTGAATTGGGACATCCGACGGGATTTCCTAATATGACTTAACGTCCTTTTCCACAATTAGACTTTTTTAACCTTTTAGTTCTATTCCTGGAGAAACGCCAACAGAAACAGAAACACATTAATCAATCCAAAATTGAATGCCGGAGTACCGATACAATACAAGTATTGGAACCAAAGACCGTGCAGTCGTGCATGGCACTGCACGCTCATCTGTTTATACCTTAATAGGTAATTCCAGCCAAACAGCATGGGACTGAGTCCGTGGATAAGCATTTGAGTATCCATCTACTTACTTTCACCCCACAAGACCACCCTTCTAGAACAATATTGATCGGTTTATGAACCCCTTTCGAGTCTCATCACCGGCGACCCCCCAACCAAAAACTTCTTATCCGTCGTGGAAAAGGTCACGATGTCAATTTCTAGCTTCATGTTTGTCTCTTTCACAACTGCACAGACTTCTGCACCCTGGACCTCACAGACTTTACAGGGCTTCTCGTACTTCTCATTCATCTTGGTACCTGACTACCACCTTATTTTCCTACCCAAAATCTAACTTCTAAGACACACCCACTCCAACTCACATACGAACAGACGATCAAAATATTTTTTCAGAGGTACAGTATGTACCATTTTAGTTACATACCACGTACAATCAGCATGTGTGGTAGGTAGCAATATGCAACATGCATTGCAAGACACGCATTCAAAAATCGAACATCCTTCAAAGATTCGAGACTGTGCACTGCATCCTCTGCAACGTATCCAGACTACTCGATATAAAAATAAAATGAAGAAAAATAAATCGCCTCCTTTCTAGACCTTTTCGCAAAAAAAAAAATTGAATCTTTCCCCACATCCTTCAAAACATTATCTGTTGCTAACATGTGCCCGCGTGAGCATTTATATGGGTATTCTCCTTTTGTATCTATCGCGCAATAATTGAGAATTTCCAAAGATGGACTTTTGCTTGTCTGCTTGGCAGCTTGCTTCTCCAGCATCTTCGGTAACAAATTGAAACTTAGAAATCTATACTGTACTTTGTACTGTACGCTCCGCTTCTCCAATCTATCATACGATGTATAAACATAGTTTTAACAAGAATTCACCAAGTATTCAATTCATAAGGTTACATACCGCTCCCTCGTAAAGCATAAACCACCAACCCACAAACTACTGTACGGAGTACAACTAGTCCTTCCTACCCTTCCGGCCTTAGCATTCGCAAAAGCACAAAGTGAACAAAGCTCTGCAGGAACCTAGATAGAGAGACATACCTATGCATAGGGATTCGCAATCCCTCCATCTCATCCCATCCCTTTATCCTTCTTCATCTGCGTGCTTCACCGACAGAAGATATGCACAGGATCCCACGTTGTTGCCACATCCCTAGACTAATCCCAAAAATGAAATAAAAATGAATTTTTTTTTTACTTTTATCAATTTTATCTGGGATGGTAATCAGTTCGAGCTATCGCTTCTAATAATTCTATTAGTGAAGCGAAGCGAGAGCGTGGGATGCGCATGGGGCAAATCGTTAGCGTACATTTTCGAGCAATGTTGTATCGCCCACCTTTTGGAGAGGGGAAATCTCACGATGTTTTTTTTTCTTCTCTTTTTTCACTTTGGGTGAGATGAGATGAGATGGTTTTGTGTGGTGTTGTGGTGTGGTCACCGGGAAAGGATTTTAGGGGTTTGGGATAGGACTTGTGGTGTTGTACGAAATTATTGTTTTGTAATTTAATGTTATTCATAATTATATATCAATCTCAGAAATGATATATACAGATCGTAACAAACATATTCAATATCTCCTTCTCTGATTGATAATTTTCACCCCTCTCTCTCTTCCATCCCATCCATCTCATCCCATCGATACGATACTCAAGTATATTTTTAACATTCTCGCCCGCATAGAATAAGTTCTAGGTATTCATCTCTCGTGCATTAATGTCCAAGCTTTTTTGCGCTGGTCTCTTATAGGAAAGGTCGATTATGCGGCCGCGGGGAATCCGGCGCTAGTGCAGATTGGGGTTGAGCGAGGAGGATATTGATAACACGAGATAGATTGATATAGATATAACGGTCTTTGTGTCTATGTTTGAATTTGGGTTTTGGTCTTGCTTCGGGTCTGGGTTGAGGTAGGCAAATCCACTACGGGATCTAGATGAGGAGCGGCGCTTGCTACCGTTTATTTATATATTTGATTTTTTATTTATTTAATAGATGACCGGGTGGGTGAGAGAGAGCTCGAGCTTGGAAGGTGGTATGTGTACATGTGCGTTTTTGCTGAGCTCAAGCTTGGATACATACATGGCTAGGATCTAGCATGTTATGGGCTGGAGCTTGAGGGTGTAGGATGGCAAGGCACAGTCGGGTATGTCTTGCATATAAGGAGGTGATGGGCCCGAAGGCTGTTGTGACAGCCGTACTATAAGGATACAGTATGTGCTTGCATGCTTGCTGCTTGGCCGTTTTCTTGGCCGCCTCCTTGTCCTGGCTTGTGCTGTGGATGTAGGGGATGTGCTGAGCTTGGATATACATGTAGCTAGGTTCTAGCATGTTATATAAGGACCGAAGCTCGAGGGGAGTGGCGAGGGATGGGGATAGTTGAGTATGTCTTGCATATAAGAAGGTGAGGGCGGGAGGTTATCAAAACATCTGTACTATAGTATAGTATGGTATGTGCTTGACCGCCGCCTTGTTGTGGCGTGTGCTGTGTATAGATGCACAAAAGCTTAGATGTATACTAGCAGGCTACGCTATGTACCGAAGATGAGGAACGGATAGGTATGTCGTGCATACACGGGAGCGGGAGATGAGTACGACATCCAATCTAGGTATACGACACGTGCTTCGCTGCTTACTTGATCTTGTTCGTTCTCGCTTGGTGGTATTATCCATCATCTATTAAGTTTAATCTTGAGCTTGAACAGGATCCGCAGATATCAGCTCGGGGGTTTCATTGCCTTTTGAAAGTCGAGTCTGACAATGAAAGGTATGCGGTTCCAGAACTTCATCAGAATACTCGACATTCATTATACTGGATTGGGTGATGGTGCTCTGAACAACGAAATTATTTCCAAACAATGAAAAGCTCCTTCCAGTCTGTAGTCCAGATCATGAGATGAGATGCTCTAGTATCGTCTCCGGCCTCTTCAGTTATACCCTCGCCTTGCTGCTTGAAATAGTCAAGCTCGGGGGCGAGGAAAGGAGAGCAGAGGTGATACCGACTCAGTTCATGTGGATGGTGAGAGGTATCTCGTTTGGTATGGTCCAGTAACGAGATTGTCGAGATTTTGGTGGAGAGGAGAAACGATGCATCTTAAGAGGGTTCGCTTGGATTGTTTGGAGGCTGATGAGGTATTGGAGATTCGTTTGGTATAATCCAGTGACGAATGAATCGAGTGATTCGACGGTGTCTGGTAGGCGACAGGGAAGAGATCCTCTCGATTGTAATGACGACCTAAGTCACTGGGCGATCCGTTTGATACAATGCAGTGACGGATCTTTCGATTGTGTGACATGGATCGAGTGATTTGACGGTATCTAATAAGCGATATGGTAGAGACCCTCCCGATTATCCACACAAGCCGGCGGGTTGACGACGGGCTGACGGCAGACTGACGGCGGGAAGGTTGAAGAGCATGCATATCAAAGCCATTATGAACTTCAATCATCTGCCGGAAGTCTAAATCGGTGCAACATCCGTATAATTCTCCCCTGGATTGGCCAGAACTTGTTAGATTCTTGAAATTTACGGGATGAATGCTCGTGAATCGTGCAATTTACTTTGCCACAGCACCATGATCCAAGAACCGGCAGATCTTCAGGGTATTCAGGCGGAGACATTTTCGTTTGTCCCTCGTCTTTACCGCGGGGCTGTGTTGTTGGGGAGACCCTCGCGTATGCGCGGCGGTCGTATTCGCGAACACTACCCGGGTTTAGGTGTCTGGGCTCATTGGTCCATTGAAAGGCAAAAGACAGTGTATAGTAAGGATACCCGTCTGGGTAGGCCTTCCTGAACAGAGCCTCTTCAAACCTTCCTTTTCTTACTCCTTCTTCCTCGTCGTCGTCATCCTTTCTCGGTAGTCCCGCACACGCCTCGTCCTCGCTACCATCCTCCTCCTCATCTTTTTCTTTTTCTTCTTCTTCCTCCTCGTTTCCCCCATCATCCTCATTCTCGTCTACATTCATTGCATCATCTGGCAATCCTTTTGTTTTCTTACCTTGTCTCTCTAGTTCTTCGGCCGCCTCCCATACGCTCCGCCGCTTTTGTTCTCGCAAATGAACTTTACACTCCTCGGGCATAAGGGTAAGATTTTTGCGTCGTGTTTGTGCCATCTTTTCACTAATAAGGAGTATGGATTGTCTCAAAAGGTTCAGTTAGCTTAAGACTATGACTTTATTTGAGTGGATCAACTAACCTGAGTATATGAACTAGTTTGAATGTATGAATTATTCTGAGAACTTGAAATGGTTTGAAAAATGAGTTGACTTAATTTTTTGTCTTATCCTAAGATCATAAGTCAGTCTCAAAGTACAAATTGTTTTGAGTGTATGAACTGACTAGAGTGATTGAAACAACTTGAGTATGTGAATCTACTTGAGATTATAAATCTACTTGAGAGTATGAACCGTCTTGAGAATTCAAGTCAATTTTAAAGAATAAATTGTCTTAAATATATGAACTGACCTAAGAGTCTGGAGTAACTTGTAAGTATGAATTTATGTTCGAGGAATATCCTTAAGAAAATGAAAATAAACCAGAGGAGGCTTTTGAAAGATATACCCCAGAATTCCCAAATGAACTGGATGAAACTCTAACCTAATAAGGAGTAAGTATCACCAAGCAAAAATTCATATCGATCACTATAATACAGCCATAAATACCAAGTTAGTCACTAATCACATCTATTCCCCATCATTCAATTGGCCAATCTTGATAATACTATACCATATCCAACTCTCGTATTATGTAAATAACATATTTATATCAAACCTCGAGATTTATTACCAATGGTGTACTTTAAGTATCAAACTAGAGTATCTAGTTGAAATAAGCTTTGGAGCCGTCTCGCTAGTACATGATTCGCTTAATCACTGATGGGCTTCCTTACACATGCCTTTGGTATTGGGCAATGCGATGTCGTCAGTAGCGGTATACTATCTTCTTCGTGCCGAAAAGGGTGCATCTGATGATTTTGAGAGGCGTCATTTGGTATCAATGGGGTTTGGAGTTATCTGGACAGTCGACATTCACGATACCTCTTCGGAAGTTATTGCTTTTCAATTGGTTCACGCGTAATTTCTCTCTGTGCTTAGGTGAGGAATTTGGGTATCTTCCCTAACATCCTATTTTATAGGATACGATCTTCCGTTATGTGGTTCAAATCTGTGATTGTCGAAGAATCGGTAAGTATCGTCTTTTGTTCATGGAAAGGTTGTGCAAAAGAACATTACATCTCAATGTAACCAGCTCAAAATTATCACTTCACGGCTGTTTGATCCAGTCACTTGAATACAGCTGGATTAGCATTGTGATTCATAATGTGTTACTTCCCATAGGGCTGAACTAGTATCTCAAGACCCAAAAACATGCTCACCACAGCACCGAATCCTCATGTTGAATCATAGATATTAGGATTGTTGAATGACCGTCAGTTCGTATTGCATTATTAGATTATGTCGGTCAACCGTGTTCTCCGGTGTCAACCGTCGTATGAAAGCAAGACAGTATATCGGAATAAACTCATTTTCATCATTCTAGATGACATGATTAGTTCCATCTGAAGGAACCAAATTTAAACAGGGACTTCAGACTGTACGATACAATACTACAACCATACGATACGATATCTGATATCGAGTAATTAGCTCTATCTGATCAAATAATGTTATATCTTCGTCATGATACCACCACCAAGTCATATTTCCAACCCTAATGGACACAGCAATCTACCGTATGGATATCCTACATCGAGTTGAGTATCATTTAGAGTAGATTAGTCTAAAAGGTATTCTCATGCCACTGAGATTCTAACCTGACATGTTACACAGCTAGAGCTTAGGGTTAGATTTTTATCTCTAAATTCATAGAAGATTCAGTCTCGCAAGAAATTAAAATAGCAAAATCATCTGTCAATCAGTTATCATCATCACCACTTATTCACGAATTTACATCAAGTTCTTCACCACATATTTTTACACCTCAGCTAACCTTCTATCTTCCATCACTTTCCAGAAACCAGATATCTAGCCACCCGTCAATCAATCCAACTTAGATCAGCATACATACCACCTCAGTTTCTCCATCGTTCTTTTATGTCATTGGCATAAGAATAATATACATAATTACAAGAAGACAGTCATAGAATTCACAGACAATCTAACTGATTGGCGACAGAAATTTGAGTTTCATGAGGTACCCTCTAACAGCTACATTTTAATATTTTATACGCGAATTGACCTTTAATATCTATGTCACTATGTGAAACCACCATTCGTAAACGTGGAACATAGTCTTAGTTTAACAATCATAATGTAAATTTCAGGAATTGAAGCAAGCGGAAAATTTCATTTAATCAACGTATGTATTGGCTTGTAAAACTAAATTTCCTGTGCATTGAATAGATCCTCCATGATACATTCATGCAGTTTATTATTTGTGGCCAACTATTCAACCATATAATGAAATATTAATGATTTGGATTGATCTCATTTCCCAAAAGACCTCCATTTCCATTTTCCCCGCGCGCACTTTGCCACCTACCAGCACAGATTGAGATGAAAAATGAATCAAACCATCCAACCCTACCCATATAAAACCCAAGAAGTTATCGAGTATCATTAATAGCCTCCGTAACCACCACCACTGGGTGGATATTGATACCCACCTTGACCGCCATAAGGGGGTTGTTGAGGTGGGTATTGTTGGCCTGAGTATCCTTGTTGAGGAGGGTATTGGTTCTGAGGAGGTCCTTGACCCCATGGATCGGGGGGAGGTGGTCCTTGTTGGCCCCATTGGCCGGAGGGTGGCCCTTGATTCCAATATTCTCGAGGTCCTTGTTCGTAGCTGTTTTGCGAAGGGCCGCCGTACTGTTGGCTGTATGGCTGCTGCTGTTGTTGCTCATAGCCCCCGTATTGTTGGTATGGAGGTTGTTGTTGAGACGCGTAACCACCTTGTTGTTGATAACTTGGCTCAAGGTAAGCATTTCCACCTTGAGGTGGCTGTGAAGGACCCGTGTTTCCGTACCCGTAATTTGGAGTGCCATGTTGTCGTCCCGGAGAACCTGGAAGTGGGGAGGGGTTTATGTATGATGGTTTAGTATCCAAGCCCTCCATTGCTCCTAGATCTCTGGTTTTAATTTCTGACCAAATAGATCCTGAGGTTTTACCGTGGCCACCGAGAGAGCCATGATTATGATCATGTTGGTCTGAGCCGGTGTGGTTTCGACCGGCTTTTACGGATTCTGAATTGAGTAAATGGTTTAGACCCTGGGCATTTGGTTGTTCGTTGATCCAATCTTTTACAGTATTAAACATGTTCTTGTGAATTTCGACATGTTCGTCTCGGAGAGCTGGATGATGGAAGGTGCGTAAGATATCGTTCATGACCTCATCAACTGGGACGCCCGGATTTTGCCACGCGTAGAGTATGCGACTTAAGGAGGTTAGCAATTGTCTTGCCACTATAGAGGAAAGCTTACGGTGTAACATATTGTAAGATAGTGGAAGCCACTCTTCCAGCGCATGAATTCAATATGTTAGAAAAATGATCCTTGGAAAGCATAGAGTGAGTTGGGTCAGTGCAATGTGGATCATTCCATGGCTCGAATTGAGAATTTGCACTGGCTTCAACAACTGTACTGGAACCCTTCTTCAAACTATCAGACACTGCATCAATGATAGGTCGAACAAATGGTGCGAGTAAAGATAGAATAAACACGGTCAATGTCTCACTAATCCTCTCAACCAATGATTCGAGGCCAGGAATCTTGGCAATTGTGTTGTTAATGGCTCTGACAATCTTATCTCTGAACTCGAGAATAGGATAAATCTTCTTTGCAGTTGCAACCGCATCAAAATCAGGGCTCATTCCTGGAACACCTGGGCCTGGTGGGCCACCTGTAGAGCCAGGAGGAGCGTTGAATGTGTTTCCCGAAGCTCGAGTTTGCTGATTTGAGTTTTGATATTCTTGAGCGGCAGATTGAGCTTGAAGATCTCGTGCGGTACTTGCTAAGCCGCTTCCCATGCCAGGAATCTGAGCGAGAAGACCTGCAAAGTCCGTACCGCTACTTCCAGACCCAAATAGCCCACGCTGGCCGTCACCACCACCACCACCACCACCACTCTGCTGCGCTTTCTGCGCTCCACCTAAAGCAAGATCCATTTCTTCAACTTCAGTTTGAGTGAAATGATCAGTTGCTTCACCAAGAACTGAATGCAAGAAATCAACCGCTCCGAATGTACCTGTGACTAGAGGATAAACATGATGACCACGAATATTAATCTCCGCATTTACGCCACAATGAGGGAAGACATCACGATATCCTAATTCTCTCAAAGCCAACTCGCAATAATTTGTATGGGCTCCAAAGTCTTCCATGCAGTGCAAGGCCTGTCCAAGACATCGAAGGGCTTCACAAAGATCTTCTTCCTTGCCTTTACCATGTGAGCCGCTAGTATACAGTCTACCAAAGTGGATACTTCGTGCGAAGCTGAATTTGACGTAACCAGCACTAGTTGCCCAGCCGCCACTTTCGTTGGCAATGTAATTTTTCATACCAGAATTTGGGTCGATTTCAAGCTCTATAGGATTGATAGGGCCACGGAGTCTGGGGTCAAAAGTTCTTGCATCTTCATTGTCAGCATAACCTTTGGGATTATCGATATGCTCTTCGGGTCTATAAACACCAAGACGTTCTTCTGTGACCTCGAATTCTGCCGTAGCGTAACCAAAAGACAAGAAACTCAGAACCCAAACCTAATAATGATTAGCAAGTATGCCTGTGATAATCAAGTAGCCATTTCCTTACCAGAATTCGAATTGTAGGCGCTGATACCCCTTTCAAACTTCCCACATCAACTGCTTGAGAGTAATCTCGTAACCAGTTTCCAAAGTAAACCCTCTTGATCATCATACTCGTCCATTTATGACCCTTAATGAAAGCAACGGTCTTGAGCATATCCTCGATATCGCCATGACGAAAGTTTTTGTCCTCGATATTGGATATACTAGGAATATTACCGGCACCGAAAGCTACTGCGGGGGAAGGTAAAACAAGAAGCAAAATGCATGCTATGAGCAAAAATGACCCGGAGTTGGGAATTAGGAAAGCCATTTTGTGTTTTGATGTTATCACTACTATGACTTTGTATGTTTGGCAAAAGATGAAGAGTAGAAAAGAGATAACTAAGATCGGATGGATGACGAATGCAGAAGAATTATAACATTGCAATTGTTGTAAGCCTTGCCAAGTTACTGAGCCACATCTGACGACCTGAACGCAAACCCCGCCATCATGTGAATCCTCGAGGCTTGAAAATCACGTGATACGCATTAATAAGCTAAAAGTTCAATTAAGATTGTCTGCAGGGTGTACCCTGAGGATCGGTCGTCGGTATCTACAGATTTGATGTGGCTCGATTCTCTATCAAAATCTCCTGAGGAAAGATCACCATATTCTGAGTGGCCGGTGTATAAATCGATTTTTAATACTCGTACATGTACGGTAAGAAGTTATTTCTTCAATACGTCTATTCTGATTGCAGAAGAAGGGATTCTTAAAATTTTGATTGTAAACATCCCATTCCTTTGATGTTATCTTGGGCAGCCCGCATATATTAAAGACGTTGCACGACTTCCACCGCCCTATCCATTGCCCGAATATTCCGTTTCTCTGTTTACGCCCGTGCCCAACACCGCTCTAGTTTCTTTCTCAATTTGCCTCCCAAAATCGATACAAAATATCTATTCATCCCTCCTATACTTCTGCGATTCTTATTTTTTAATTCGAAAGTCGATACCATTCGATATAATCGCGGCCATGTCTCCTTCTCGAACTCTCCCAACCCTTACTCAGGCGGAAGTCGCCTCTCATAACTCTGCAGATAGCTGTTATGTTACTATGGGCACAAGGGTCTTCGATGTTACAGATTTCGTTGACAGCCATCCGGGTGGTGGTGAATTGGTATTAGAATACGCTGGTCAAGACGTAACGGAGATCTTAAAGGACGAGCTCTCGCACACCCATTCCGAAGCTGCTTACGATGTTCTTGAGGATTCTTTTATCGGATTTGTTGCTACAAATAAAGTTATCGATACCGCTACCAAGAGTACAAAACCAGATTCCATTGTTCCACTTCCACTTACAAAAGAAGGCTTGAAGGAATTGAAAGAAAATGGATCCGCAAACTCTCTGCCCGTTTATGCCAGTACTGGGATGTCCACGGAAGACGATTTGAATAAGGAGACAGATGTTGTGAACGATTATAAGACACACAAGTTCCTTGACCTAAACAAGCCATTGTTGATGCAAATCTGGCGTGGTGGGTTTAGCAAGGAGTTCTACTTAGAGCAAGTTCATCGACCTCGTCATTATAAGGGAGGAGAGTCTGCACCTCTTTTTGGGAATTTCCTTGAACCTCTATCAAAGACAGCTTGGTGGGTTGTGCCTATGGTTTGGGTTCCACCTGTCACCTACGGTACATACCTTGCGAGCAAAGGATTCAATAACATCGCTGGAGAAGCAGCGTACTGGTTCTTGGGTCTCTTCCTTTGGACTCTGGTCGAATACATTTTGCATCGATTCCTCTTCCACCTCGATAAGTATGTATATATCCATACACCTCTCCTTTAAATCCGACAGCGAATATCAAGCTAACGTGTATCTCTAGATGGCTCCCAGATAACCGAGTAGGACTCACGCTTCATTTCTTACTTCACGGCATCCACCACTATTTACCAATGGACAAGTACCGATTGGTTATGCCTCCTACCCTCTTCATTGTTTTAGCGACTCCTTTCTGGAAGCTTGCACATACTGTGTTCTACTGGGATTGGTATGTGGCTACAGCAGTGTTCTGCGGAGGAATCTTTGGATACATCTGTTATGATTTGACACATTACTTCCTTCACCATCGCACACTGCCTTCGTACTGGAGACAATTGAAGAAGTACCATCTTCAACATCACTTCATGGATTACGAAAACGGATTCGGAGTTACTAGTAGATTCTGGGATTGCATTTTTGGAACTCAACTCGCGCCTGCGCCAAAAACTGTATGAAGTGGAGATGGATAACGAATTTGTAAATGATGCAGCCGATCTAGGAAACAATGGTGTGTTTTTGGAATGACTTGACGACATAGAACTATCAAGACATTCTGGTCTCGGCGTTCATGAATTAGGCTGGATACGGAGAGCAGGCTGGCCTTCCTAGAAGAATTAATAGTTTCGTAACCTCTTTAATATCCTAATATAGACTTTTTACTTTCGAAAATCATAATTCATTACCTTCATATCGTATTTACTACCTAATATTTACAAATATTTTACTCAATTCACCTCAAAATATTGATCATGGACCAAAAACTTTGCGCCGCGGCCAGAATTATTTTGATCGTTCAAAACACGTGGTGCAGGTGCAGTGATCAAACTAAGAAGAAACACTAGACTGACTAATTCATGTTTTTCCCACCAGCCACTTTCTGTACAAGACACCAATTCTAACTTTTAAAAGTCTTTCACTAATTCCATATCCATCAATCTTTGACGACTTCAAAGACCACTAGCCATCGTATTTTGTCTATCTAATTTGCCAAGCAATCATTTGGAACAAGAAGATCATCGAATTTGTAATTTGTCCATTCTCAGGCGAGTAACTACCCTCACCATGTCCGCCTTAGATGTCGAAGCCCTCTTGGATTCAACTGCAGCTGCTCCTCCTGTTGAGCAAAATGGATCTACTAAGACTAAAGAATCCGATGACCGCCACAAGGGTGAGCGCAGTGAAAGACGCGACCGTGATAGACTTCGCGATGATAGCAGGGATCGCGACAGAGATAGAAAGCGCCGCGCTCGCAGCAGAGATAGAAACGAGAAAGATGGCACCTCAACCCCAACAAGTGAGCATGGAAGCGCAAAGGGTAGACGCAGAAGTAGAAGCCGAGATTATAATCGTCGACAACCTCGTCGCCGCAGAGATACCCCGGAAGAAAATGGCCGCAGGGATGGAGATTATTATAGAGGAGGTAGGGGTGGTGGGCGTCAACGCTCACGTACCAGAAGTTCCGATAGATATTACCGTCCTCGAGGTGACCGCCGTGACCGTGATGATGCAGGCAAGCCTCGAGAAGAACGCCGGCCGAGAAGTCCCAAACGAGAAGGAACACCCCCCTTGACTGAAGATGAACGGGACAGACGCACCGTTTTTGTGCAACAACTAGCAGCTCGTCTCAGAACCAAGGAACTCATCGCATTCTTTGAAAAGGTTGGCCCCGTTAAGGAAGCTCAGATTGTCAAGGACAGAGTTAGTGGTAGATCTAAAGGGTATGTGTTTTCTTTATAATTCTTGCATGGCTTACTTACTAACTTTGTACAGTGTGGGCTACGTTGAGTTTAAAAACGAAGAATCAGTTCCTGCTGCTATACAACTCACTGGACAGAGACTCCTAGGAATCCCAATCATTGCACAACTCACCGAGGCTGAGAAAAATCGACAAGTCCGCAATCCCGAAGCTACCACTAGTAACCCTAATCAAATTCCATTCCATCGACTATATGTGGGTAATATACATTTCAGCATCACTGAAAGCGATTTACAGAATGTATTTGAGCCATTTGGTGAGCTCGAATTTGTTCAATTGCAAAAAGAAGAGCAAGGACGTAGTCGAGGTTATGGATTTGTTCAGTAAGCTTTTCCCACGAATATTCCTGTACTTATGCTAACCAGTACAATAGATTCCGTGATCCAAATCAAGCTAGAGAAGCGTTGGAGAAGATGAATGGGTTTGATCTTGCTGGCAGACCAATTCGTGTTGGTCTTGGAAACGATAAGTTCACTCCTGAATCTACCGCCAGTCTTCTGCAAAGATTCCATGGCCAAAGCCACCAACAACAATTCCAGGGTTCCGCATTTTCTGGCGCTGGTGGGCGTGGCCCTACCGCTGCTGGCGGCAGCAATTTCGATCGTGCTGGTGGTCGAGATAATGATAAAGGTGCGGGTGGTGCTAGTGCTTTGGACGACACTGACGTTGGCGGCGTGAACTTCAACAATTATAGTCGAGATGCATTGATGAGAAAACTCGCCAGAA
Organism: Botryotinia convoluta; assembly: GCA_004786275.1. Lineage (NCBI taxonomy): Eukaryota > Fungi > Ascomycota > Leotiomycetes > Helotiales > Sclerotiniaceae > Botryotinia > Botryotinia convoluta. Next base: position 48,630 of record PQXN01000170.1, on the reverse strand, counting down.
CAGATGATACCACGGTTGCGGCAAATCACGAAAGAAGAGAAGTATCAAAACCTAAAACAGAAACCAAAGCTTTACCAGTCAATGTCAACATGGCTAGCCGTTGTGTTGTACTTAAGAATATGTTCGATCCTACAGAGTTAGTAATATATCCCCTTCTGTCGATTCATTGCTAACCAATTTCACAGAGAGGACGGTGAGAACTGGGAAAAGGAACTCGAGGATGATGTCCGCGCAGAAGCGGAAGAAAAATATGGCCACGTTGTTCACATTGCTTTAGATCCAAACTCCCAAGGAGATATTTATCTCAAATTCGATCGAGTACAAGGAGGAGAGAATGCCATCAAGGGTCTGAATGGAAGATATTTCGGTGGGCGAATGATTAGCGCTACTCCTGTTGTGGATGCAGTCTACAGCAGTTTGTTCTCTCGCACAAAGGCTATGTGATATGCTAATAATGGCCTACACTCCACTTGTATTAGGGTAACATCTGGTAAGATACAAATCCGTCTTTTACATACCTAAGACTAATGATGAGTAGATTTTTTATCACAGAAATCTCTATGCGATAGGCATACCTTCGAAAAACCTCGCAATACTTCGATTATTTGAAGCAGTAATCACCTCTATGTTTACAATGCATAATTCAAGTATCCAAGATGATCCGGACTTGAAACTCGCTTCAAGAACCTCAAGCAAACGTCCAAAAACATTGCTGATTTCTTTGTGCAGGAGCTTCTTCTCAAGCCTTACCCTCTGCCTATAATTCCACTGATTGCACATAGGAACACTCTTTACTGTATACAAATTCACTCATTTTCATTTCCTTTTGGCATGCAAGCTTTCGGGTTTGATGGTAGCACACTTTTAGTTAGATGGAGTAATAAAATGATCACCATGACCTTCCATCGATATTCATTATGTGATGATTGTGGTGCTGTTGACCGATGCAACCTAACTGCAGACCAAATATATGTTAAGCTACAAATCACATATTCGGTTAAGGCTCTGCAAATGCTAGGACCTATTTCAGTATTACTCCCTTGATTGAGCTTTGAACCATTGTAGACATTATTTTATCAGTCAAGAAAGCTGTGTGCACGCCAGGTTCTTTTGAATGTTTCTTTTCGAAGCGCTTGTCCTCATTTCATGCTTGAAACCTTTCTACCAGCTATGATAGTGTCTAATTGACAATGTCCATTTAAGGTTCGACACTAAACGAAGTCTTGATATTTATGACAATTGGTCGTGAGAGAGCTCTTATTAGATGAGCAGGAACGGTCAGTTCAGGAAACCACTGTGGTCTTACAAATTACGCCAGTTGCAACGATTGGAGTTCCAAGAAGGCAACACTTAGCGAAGACTAGGTATATATGATTTTGCAAGACTGCGTCAGTGCTACCTGGTAGTAGTGAACGGAAAGCTAAATCCATTTGCTCGTGAGTTCAGCTCCCACAGTAATTGTTTGTAGGGAATGGAAGCTGTCGGTGCCTCTCTTGAATGTTCAACTCTGTATTTGACCTAGCGATGGAGAATTCTTGTCCGGATTATGAATTCCTTGGCGAGATTCGAACTTCATGGATATGAGAAAGGTGGTTGTGAGAGGAGATACCAGTGCTGCGCGCTATTAGAAAGTTTTCAATATGTGCTTCACTGACTACTATTTAGTATGCAACTGCTGGTCTACAACCTTGTCTGAAGAAATGAGTCTCATATTCGGTTTATTGGATGCAGGATGAACATTTTAGAAAACAGAATTAAGGCCTAAAAAGAGTTATCAGGGGCTTTGCTGAAAAGAAGTTGAACAGCAAAGATGCCAATATTAAATAGATTTCAACCCCCCTCTCTAATGAGAGTGAAATTGGAGTCAAAACCTCCCATGGTCATCGTCAACTGTTCACCTCAAATCAGCTTAACATTGTACAAGATACAATGCGTTTTACAGTGCGAATATTAGCCACTTTGCTTGGAATTGTAACAAGACCATTATTCAATGCTAGCCTTCACAATAGCAAGCGCCGACAGTTTAATTGGGTATAATTCCCAGCTTTCGCTCCAAACTAGCTCCAGATGTGATAGCTCTGGAATCAATGATCGTTTGTTGAACTGCGAACCCCCAAAACGATGAAGACAAGTAACAGCCGAAGCCAGCTCAAAAAACAGCCATCCTCAAAGTCAAAAATCTCAGCACCTCTTCGATTACTTCACAGCTCATAATCAATATAAAGGAGGCATGTGGGGTTCAATCGATTCACCTCCACAGCTCCGCCACAATTACCCCACAATCTCAACACGCCACACCAACCGAACACATCACCTCGACTTCGACAACAATGAGAACAAACCCACGATGTCAAACAGAAGAAGATCGAGGATATAAAAAACAAAATGGAGGCATGGTCAAAATGTCTATTGCGCCAACGGGGAATCGAACCCCGGGCCCAAGCAAACTCGTGAAGATGTACATCTTGACATGGGAAGCTTGGATTTTACCACTAAACCATTGGCGCTAGTATTTTAGAAGTCAGAAGCTCGAGTTTAGGTATATATACATTTTGCATAATGACTGCTTTTGGGGTATCTTCCGCAAATCAGTTTCTATCAATGGGTAATGAATGCTTTTTTCTTAGTAGCACATATTTTCATTATACCATAACTTTCCTTTTCAGTTGGATATGTCATCAAGTCCTAATCATTTCGTTGACGCGTTATGTTATTGATATGATCGAGAGAGCTTATGTGAAGCTATTTATATCACGTGTCACATATCAAATATCTTCTCAGGATTGAAAGACAGAAAGATATTCAATCATTCTGAGATAAGGGGAATACTGCTAGAATCACAAACACTTGGGCGGATATCTTCGAGAGCTTGTACGAGACACAAATTGGATCCCCATTGGGAGAATCACGTGGAAGTCCTGCTCTTCAATCTTTCTTGGGTCTGCGACCAAGCTGTTCGGTTACATGAATACACTGCGAGCACGTTTTTGAAGTCATGATTTGTATTGGCAGTCGCTTAGGGCTTTGGGAGGTGAGAACCGCGGCGTTGGGCCAGGAACTTTGATGATAAGTTTTAGAATTTAGCTACACGATGAAAACAAAGTAGTTACTTTAAGAATAACAAACGCCGGTGATATGGATCTTTGCAGAGATGATTGCAGAATCCTAGCTTATCAGTTTCTCTTCACACTAAACTTCCTGATAAAAGTCTCTACTTGCAAGTAGCGACATTTTCAAATCTCCATATCCAGTAAACGAGGAAGCAAACCAGCCAGCTCGTGAAAACCACACACACCGTATTACTAGTCCTCCAATGATTTTTCAACTCCCCTTTATGTCGTTGAACCCACCGAGAATCAGCGGTCGTGACAATTGTTGTGTTGGTATCGACATATACACCGCTGCTCGATGTCCCCGATCTGATCACATCTACCAACGATCTTACATGATGAGAGGCACTTACAAGCTGTGAATAGAGTCATTTCTCATTCAGGGTTGTTTACCAACAATGTGCTTACTTTCGCCTCTGGGATACATGTGAAAAGTCGCCGTAAAGTATCCGGAAAGTCGCCGAGTAAATAGAATTGAGGTTATCCAACTGTTGGTCGTTGATATCGTGGAAATTGACAAGTTCGTGGAGTATAACCAAGTCAAATGATAGCCTTGGGGGTTGCTTCAGAGTACTTTCTCTCCATCTTCTTTACTCCCGTATCATTACACAAGTCATATTTTCCAATTCCATCACTTCATCACCCATAACTATACCCCGAAAATCTACATCATGCCCGCACTAACCGAGACCAACGACGACAACGTCATTTTCGAGACCGGCAAGAGCGAGACCGAACGACTAGTCCTCCAACACGAAATCGTAAAAGACCACTTCAAAAACTTAGTCAAAGCCCCCATCGACCTCTCCAGACCCGGACTCAAGATTCTCGATCAAGCTACTGCAGATGGTAAATTCTCTATCCTCATTTCCCACAACCACTCAAAACAAAACAACACCTAACAGAACCCTAGGCATCTGGCTCAAAGACGTCGCCGCCGCCCTCCCCAGCCCAACACGAATACATCGGAACCGACATCGTAGAATCCTACTACCCCTCTCCCGCACCCCCGCACTTCACCTTCTCGCAATCCATGACTTCCGACTGGCCCTCCAACCTCACCTCCACCTTCGATCTAGTGCATTCACGCTTCGCTCTTCCGGGCGCAGGAACACATTCTCCACGTTCCGTGGTCTCTCGACTCGTTGCGCTCGTAAAACCAGGTGGATATATCCAGCAGTCCGAAATGGTGTTTACACCCTGGCCTTCCAATAGACCGGGGATGAAAGAATTCCAACAGGCATGTATCGATGTATTTACCATGGTTATCGGAGGACAAGAACTGGAGTACTTGTATAGCATTGAGAAATGGTATCACGAAATGGGATTAGAAGATGTGCAGTATGAAATCTATACGATTCCCATTGGGGCAAAAGCAAAGAGTGAGAGGATTAGGGATATAAGTATTGAGAGTTTTGGTTTGACTTGTCAGGGATTGGTGGATACTACGAAGGGTGAGTCTTTTTGTATATTCTGGGGGTGAAAGTGGGAGATCACTTGCTTATGATTCCTATCTAGTATTGCCACCTATATCTATCGCGCCGGAAAGACTTGACACATTGCCCCAGCGACCTCGCAAGGAATTGACGGAAATTGGTGGGACTTGGCAACCATTCGCCATTTGGGGTTGTAAAGGGGTATAGAACAAAGCCCTCGCGGAGTCACAATTGGCAAAGCTGTAAGGCAATTTGAATATCAAGAGATGGAGACGTTGTTAGAAACAAAACTTTTGATTCTCGAATTTGAGTGACGATCATGATGGTACATTTTATACATATCTCCTATTTTCTTTAACGTCGAGTCCATGCCAGATCCCACCCATCATTAGAGCATAAGACACGCAATAATAATACTATGCTCTAAATCCACTCGTAAAATTCTCTATGTTGACTTTTCCTCACTAGTCTCTTCCACTGATTTCATCATTTCATTGTTCTCCTCAGCCGCCCTCTTCATCTCCTCATACCCTTCGTAAACACCAACCTCCTTTGGCTCCTCTCTAAATTCCAACGTCTTGATTGGTTCATTCGCCTCCTTCTCCGTAATCCTCTGCCTCCACGCCCGGCCACTTTGTGCCAAGTACTTCAAATGCGCAATAAATTTATTATTTCTTTCCTCTGCCCATTTGGTGTCGGGCTCATCTGATCTTCTCAAAGCTGTCTTTCTTCTCAATTGGGTTGCTTTATAAAGATTCATAGCCCTTTCATGATCAGGAATTTCAGATAATGCGTATTCAACGACCCATTTATCATCTTTCGTCAGCCTTTCCGGTCGTACTACGTAGCTGTCATTGACCTTGTTACGAATGGCAAGATGCATTGCTAAAATCTCTTTTTCGGGTTCTTCCTCTGGAAGAATTGACTCGATATCTGACGTTAATGTCTTGTCGTTGGTGTTATCTGTTTCATCTGAAGTGAAAGACTCATCTGTTGAGCTTTCTTGAGACTCTGGTGACTCATGATTTGAATCAGAGAAATCCTCAGTTTCCTCAGCCGAGTCAATCAATAGATCCTCATTTTCAACAAGTTCCGGCTCGCGAGCTTCAGATGCTTCGACGTTGCTGTTTTGAGCCTCCGAGGTTTCTTCAGCTGGGTCGAGGAGAAGACCTTCTTGCATGACTGTTTCCTCAATGGCAACTTCCCTAAGGTCACTAGGGTTTGCTTCTCCACTGAAGTCTTCGAGTTCTTTTTCGGCGTCTCTCTCTTCAGTTTCCTCTTCTTCCTCTTCCTCCCCATCGTCGTCCCTCATCATCCTCATCATCCTCATCATCCTCATCATCCTCATCATCCTCATCATCCTCATCATCCTCATCATCCTCATCATCCTCATCATCCTCCTCATAATTCTCTTCATCGGCATCCTCATCCGCCTCTGCAGTAGTCTTTTCCATATCCTCGTCGTGCTCTGTTTCTTCAATCTCCTCTATAATATCATCTGTCTCCTCATCGGCATCAACATTATCTTCTTTCCACAATTTATTTTCGCTCTCTCCCGCAGCATCAGCTTCACCTTGTTCATTATAAGATGAGGTTGAAAGGAACTCTTCCACGCGTTGTTCCACCTCATCCAATGTCAAACCAGTGACATCATGATGCTCAACCAAGCTCTCAGCAATTTCCTTTGCACTCTTAATCTCAAATTCATCATTTTCCATATTTTCTTCAATCTTAGCACGGAGATCTTCCCATTCAGCATTCTTTTTCTCTTCCAACTGCTCTTCCTCTCCCTTCTCACCATGTAGGCCAAGAACGCGAGCTTCGAATGCTTCAATCTCTGCTTTGTTTGTATCTTGGATTTTTTGTATCTCTTCCTCTTCCATAGGCTCAGCAAAAATGTACATAAATGGCGTCTCGACATTACCACGAGTTTCGAAATGTAAACGTAATGATTTTCCTGGAAATCTAGCAGTTGCGCGATCTAAGGCTTTGTTGAGCAAATCAACGCTAAGTTTGAATTCCCTATCTCCAGTGGTGGTATCCGTCGTTCCGTGAATAGTATTGTCTAATTCTGGTAAACTGATATATTGGAAACCGAAAATTCGCTCAATGTTGTGATATGCAACAAAAATACCGTCCATACGACCCATTCTGACTTGTAGAGAGTACTTTAAGAATGCAGCTCTGATCATATCGAAGTACTCTCGTTCAAAAGAATTATATTCGCCATGAAGGCTAAAGATCTCGTAGCCACTTCCTTCTGCGTAGTTTTCAATATCCATGCGAATGGAGATTACAGCTCGAGTCTTTAGATCAAACATGCCACTTCCTGGAAGGCGGGGATCGTGGGCGTCGAGTTGGGATCGCATAAGGAAATCGCCCATAGTAGTATAATGGAAGGATTCAACTTCGTTACGTTGATCTTCTGTAATTGAATTCGAGTTCTCTTTTCGATACTGTTCAAACTCTTCTTTCGGTAAAGTGAGAAGCTTCTCCATTGATTTTCCAAGCATACTTAATATATTGGCTGTATCAAACTGCTTATCCGCATCAATGGCATAAACTCCATCCCTCTCCCTTAAAAATACTGCCGATGGACCTCGCTGGAGAGCAGTGAAGGAATTGAATTCAACAGGGAAATTTTGTGATAGCATGCTTGTATTGATCGGCCTCCACTGTGATAGCAAGAAATGGAAATGGGCAAGAGATGCCGACATACTTGAAGTTGAACCTGTATACTTTCTCTTTTCATGTTTGGCAGTCTCAATCAATGCTTCATCCCTCGAAGAAGTGACATATTGTTTCAAAGCGGTGAAATCGAATTCACTGACAGGCATAATCTTCTGTAAGTAAGGATCGAAGTTGAACACTCGTGAACGAGGATCCTGGAGATGATATACTCCAGGGTTAAAAAGAGCCCTTTCAAGTCCATATGATAGTCCAGGGACTGGAGGTTGTTTCTTCTGTACTGGTACTAGCTGAAGAGAATCTGCGTCTACCGACTTTACTTCAAATGCAGTCGTACCGGGAGACTTTCTCATTGGACCTGTCTTGATTGATTTACCCTTTGCAGGCGCAGCCTTTTCGCGACTTGGTTTCTGCTCCTTGGCATATTTAGACTTTCTATCCACAATCCTCCTGACCGGAACTTGAGGAATAGATTCAAACGAAGCCAGCATTCCAGCTAGATTTGTTGATGAGCTTACAGCTTCAGAAACCGCATCATCCTTTTTCGACCTTGGCCTATTGACAAGAGATGCACGCAATTCTTTCATAACTTGAGTCCGGTCTGTGGTAGTTAAGCCTCCCTTTTGAATAAGATCGACGAGATCCTTTCTTGCAGCAGCTTCACCCTTCTCAGCTACCATAGTTTCGTAGATGGAATGCAGCTGCCAAGGAGCTATCTTCAGATTCTTTGTGTCATCATGGGTAGCACTATTGCTTTCAATTTTTCGGATCAAGCTCTTCGAGCTGGTCGAATTGACATAATTGATAAGCTTTTGCTTGACCTTTTTGATTCGATCCTTCGACTCAATTTCTTCTTCGTTTATCTTTTTGTGTGTTACATTACCACTTGTAGTCTTTGATTTGGGCGTGCCCTTCTTCGCACTCTTCTTCGTCTTCGATTTTGATTTTGATTTTGATTTTGAGCCAGAGTCTTTGATGTTCGTTTGATTCCCATCTTCGGGATTTATGTCCCCTTGGCCCAAGGTAGCCTGCTGCTGTTTGCCCTTCTCTTGCTCATTGACCTGCTTCGCCGGTTTCTTCTTTTTCGACTTCGCGACTCTTTTTGCCTTCGACGCTTCCACTAAACTTTGCAGAGCAGTTGAACCTGCCGTTTGAGTATCACCACTATTTTTCGGAGCATTATCGACCTTCTTGGTGTCAGTATTTGTATTTTTCTTCTTGTAATTAAGTCGTGTTGTCGAAAAGGTGGCGGCATTTCTAGGTGCCCGCGGCGCGCCCCGTATAGCATTTGAGTATAGAGGAAGAGCATCTGAAGCTCCAAGAAGTTTCGAGAGGCATGAGGTACAGACGTATGGTTGCTGCAGCTTAGGAGTCCGTCGACTTAGAGAGACAAACATGAGGATGATTTAGAGAATGAACCTCTTTTGTTCATACAATTAACTGGACTTGTTCGTTATCGTCTATGATATCGATTTTTTTTTCTCGATTGTCTCCCACCTCTATCTTAGCGTACTTTTACGGGACAGGGCGTGCAGGGGCACCGATACCCTTACACCACAGGAAAAATGATCCCCATTCTGAAATTAATTCACCGAAGCTCAATTAGAGATCAAGTTTTCTTAACGAAGATACTGAGAGAGGTCAAGCTTTGGAGTAGTTGGGGAGAAATTGGGGCACTTTTCCATTATGATTAGATCACATGTATTGCATATAGCACAGTATATTTTGATAGAGATCAAGAGCACTAGAGCAACTAAAAGTGATTAGAGTACATTTCCATTATCATTGACCCATAATATAAATCAAGCAATCATGTGGAGTGTTATGCCACAATATCCGCACAATTATTTTAAACACCGTCTCAGCGCCAATCGTAACAGAATCAAGCAAATGGGTATATGCGTAGAGAGCATCCATTTATCTCAAGCCAAACGCCCACCGATGCCAGCCATGCAACACCGTTAATGAAACCTTCCATCGTCCTCTTTATAGCACGCACCTATGCCTTTCCCATAACACCGTATCCACCCAAAATAACGCAAGATTCGTAGCAATTAATGTCCTGGTAAAGCTTCGTGTGCTACAGCACAAGCTTCTTCGAAGGTCGCCTGAGCCTCATGTCTCTTTCCAGAGATGTCATAGAATTGTGCCAACAACCCTTCGGCAACAGAAACCCACAGCTTATTCTTGCTATGGTTGGCTTGCTTTAGTGCAGCTAAGGCACTCTTTTCTGCTTGATCCCCTAGACAGTTATTGAAGAATTTACTGCACATGATGTTAAGGACAAGGCATAAGAATTGCGTGTTGTGCGAAGCCTTTGCCTTAGCTAAAGCTGCAGACAGGTGATTTTTAGTCTCGTGAATCATAGCGGAATTTCCGGTCTTGACAGTCGCCCTAAGTATTGAAAATGCTGTCTGGATATCTTTGGTAGGATGATTGACGCAATATGGCTCAAGTCTCGAAATAAGCGTAACATTCTCGATAGGATCTTGCCAAATTTCATCTTGCAGAATTAAGAGGGCATTGAGAGCGGCAAGAATTGCAATATCACGCTCAACCTGATCTTCGGAGGGCAGATCGTATAGTTGAAATGTCTCATGCTGGAAGACTTTCAAAGCAGCCTTCAAATCGCCAGTTCCCTGAAAATAGACCCCTTCGAGATAAAAAGTAAGAGTTCCTAGTCGCCCTGACAAAGGAATTTCAAACTTTTCTGCAGCAGCTGTTATACAAGTCATAGACTGTTTTACTTGTGACCAATTACCTACAGCAGCGCAACAGAATGCCATGTATATGTGCAAATAACATAGAATGTGACCACGCCATTGTTGTTTGGCGACAATCTCGGACAATAGACCAGGGGAGACTCTGGATGCTCGAGATTCATCTCCTGCAATAAATGTTAGCATTAATGTATATAAGAGAAAAATGCCGATTACCTATAATTCTACCTAGACCTTCTTTGAGAAATCTCACGGCTTTTTGATCGAGGGGATTTTTGTGCATTAAAACTATTCCTGATAGTAGATAACTGTAATCATGTTAGAAATTCTCAGAGCGACTCGAGAAGCGTGTGATACGAACGTTAAGGCATATGCATCTCTCTTATTCAAAAATGACATGACTATCTGGCCTCGTCCATCTTCCCTTGTACTCAAAACATTTCGGGTATCTTGACTGATGAGATTTTTGACTTTGTGAACGCCGTCTATAGGTATAGTAAGGGTGTCATTTTCGATGCTCCACGCCGTGTTTTTTAATAAATCATCCATAACCATCTGCATTGCCCTCAAAGTACTCAGCATCTGAGCTGGATCTCCACGAAGTATACTACAAATAACATCAAGAATATGAGTAAGACCAATAAGCTGAGGTATGCTGCTTTTGTTGTCAAGCTGATAGGTTCGTGCCGCAGCAATAGCTCGTTGAACATGCTCAATTCCATCTACTCCGGCGGACTTCAAGTGGGCAACAGCTTCCATAAGAGATGCAACAATGTAAACAGAACGATCTCCCTGTTGGTTTGCAAGGGTAGAAATGCCCCGAATGTTTTGTATGGCCGCATGGTTATCTGTTGGAGTCCTTAGTTGTAAAGCATGTGAAGCTCTGAGAAATCGGAATACATAGACCCAGGAATTGTGTTGATAGCTAATAATGGTCAGCGATTATAGAAAATATACTTGAAACATTTACATACGCTTGCGCATCGGAGATATGGCTGTCAAGTGTTTTCATGGCTGCTTTTGGATTCTTCTCGAACATCAATCGAGCGAATAAGAACTGCATTACATATTTGAGGTCGTAGTAGTGATTCTAATCTCATATTAGAAACTTTAGCCATGAAAAGAAAAGTGTGTCATACTCTTTCGCAAAGTAATATGCCTTGACTAAGCATGGTCTCTGCCTCTGCATAGTTGTTTGTCTCTTCGTATATAATTCCGGCAATCCGCAGTCGAACTTTAGCCTCCAATCTTGCAGGAAGCTTTAATTGCTTCAATGCAATAGTCAAACATTCCAACCCCATAGTAATCAGTTTGTGATATGCGTGAACATTTTCTTCCGTCATGGCGATCGCAACTGCTGGTGCAAGCTCATGCGCTGCGCCAAAATACTCCTCTGCCAGCGAGATCAAAAGTAGAGGATAATCAAGTTGCGTCGGGGGTTTCGTAAGGGCTACTTGAGGATTTATTTGCTCCATTGGCATGTTTGACTGAGGTAGTATGCGATGTTGTGGGGCGCGTTGATTGAGAGGATATTGTTGCTGAATGGGTTGTGGGATTTGAACCTGAACCTGAACTTGAGGTTGAGGTTGAGCTTGATAATACTGCGACGCGGTGGATGGAGCCGTATGAAAATTGTCGGGCGCATATCCAGTCGCGGGCATATTGTATTGAAGTTGAACATTTGGATTCCAATATGATCTTTGATCATGCTGCATAGCTCCTCCCATCTGGTATTGTTGCACGCTTGCACCGTTCTGCATCATCATACCGTTCCTATCATATTGAGGCGAATTGTCCTGCGGAGGATATGCGTTTGGATCATACCCGGGCCAAATATTGGGCATGCCATGATTTCGAGACATAACTCGCCCCTCTTTTGAATAACCCTCAGTCACAATATATCTGCGCGGTGGTGAAATATAAGAGATAAAATAAATATAAATGAATGTTCACGAGCATTTCCAGAACATTGAAAGGATGAATGACATACTCTGCAAGGATGCTAACTAGGTAATCAGAGTCAGCCAATGAGAATCGAAGGGTTTCACCGAGGTCCTTCCCGATATTCTCCATGAGTTTTCAGCACAATTTTGCAAGTGGGTGTTGTGGGTGTTAAGCAAAAGGAGGTCTGTACATCTGCTGGCGTGTGTACTTCACTACTTATAATCTGTTCAATCTCCCTTCTTTTTTTTCTTGTACTAATTTCAATTCGTTTCCTTTTCAATAGATGTGTGTATACCTAGTATAATCTATCAATCTATCAATCTGTCTTTCGTTATTACAAAAGCGACCATTTCACGCCCCGTTACACCAAAACAGTTCTAGAAGCTTTTTAACAAAAGTTATTCATAAACCAATTAGGATGGAGTGGCTTGGACATGCAAAGATTGGATTTACCCATCCTCCAAACCCCATAAACCTCAAAAGTAAAGACGGTTCTACAACAGATCTTCTCAAAATATGTGAAGAGTCAACTCCACCATGTCGTCTCAACCCCCTTTTATTTAATGGTAATGGAATTCCTTTTTGCAATGAATGGTTTGGATGTAAAGTGACTAACTCCATTAGGTCACATGCAAACTTTCTGGACAGTTATAAAGAACGATGGACCTCCCATTTACTATAAACGAAAGTTATTTGAGAATGAGGATCCAGCTTTCCAAGGCTCTTTTGCTGTTGATTTCGTAGTCCATGAGCCATATAGCGAGGTTGATGATACTTTGCCTATTCGTACTACATACTATACGGATGAAGAGTTCTCAGGAATTGCATCTTTAGACAGCCGACCAATGCTCGTGACTTTACATGGACTTTCCGGTGGTTCTTACGAGATCTATCTTAAGCATGTATTGGAGCCTTTGGTTGGAGCCGATCATGCTTCAAAATGGGAGGCATGCGTTATCAATAGTCGTGGATGTGCCAAACATAAAATCACGAGCAGTGTACTGTACAATGCAAGAGCTACATGGGATACTCGACAGACGATTGCTTGGCTGAGAAAGACCTTTCCTAACAGACCTTTGTTTGGTATCGGTTTCTCTCTCGGAGCTAACATTCTTACCAATGTATGTTTCTCAATTGTTTCCGTTCTACTTAATCTTCCCTAGTTTTACACATTTTCTCCCCCCTGCAGTTTGCCTCTTAATTTTTGCGATGATTCCTACGTATCCTCTTACTTTTACCTTGACTTTGTTAACACATCCTAGTATATCGCCGAAGAAGGAGATACATGCGTCCTCAAAGCCGCCGTCGTCTGTTCCAACCCCTGGAACTTAGATGCTGGATCACTCGCTCTCCAAAGAACCTGGCTTGGAAGAGAAGTTTACTCCAAGACCATGGGTAGCAATATGAAAAGACTCGTTGAACTTCATCATGACCAGATCATCAAAAATCCCAAGATTGATTTCGACAAGATCAGGAACATTACCTACCTGCACGAATTCGATCGACAAATTCAAGGTCCTGCTTGGGGTTACCCTACGGAGGGTGCATACTACAGAGACGCTTCATCAACAGATTCGCTACTGGCTGTGAAAATTCCTTTCTTTGCTATAAATGCTGAGGATGACCCTGTAAGTGTCACTCACTTCTCTTGGTCCTCAATACCTACTAACATATCTGCAGATCGCTACCAGTGAATGCTTACCACGTGAAGAAATCAAGAAGAATCCATACACAGTGCTGTGTACCACATCTCTAGGTGGCCACTTATCATGGTTCGAAATAGGGGGTCACAGGTGGCATGCTCGCCCAGTAAGTTGAAGCTTTTTCGATTCGTATAACTACCACTAATCAAATGCAGTGTGTCAACTTCCTAAACAAAATGGCTTTTGAGGTACAACTTGACACCATTGTTCCTCCCGACGCACACGATTCCGCTGATCTGAGTCCCCCTCGCCCTAAATTCCAACCGATGGTTCGAAAATGGACTTGAGGTTCCGCTATTACAAGCAACCTGAACTAAAGATGTTGGAATAGAGCGAGGCATGTTTTATAGACTTTATTAGATATCGTAGCAATTCTCAAGCACAGTAATAATCTAATGTCAATACACCGCTGGTATACCTCAAATGCCATTTTTAATCCTCGTCCCACCTTGCATTCGCCATAACGCCCGAATATAATTATGCCTGCCTGCCTGTCTTTCCCACAATGATTATCTTCAATTGAAAATCCGTAATTCGACCTTTCAAGCAAACGAAACGGTCTTCTTTTTAGGCTTCAAAGGTTTCGTTCCAGCCAATGCCTCTCGCTTCACATTATCACCCTCATCGTCTCCCCCTCTATTTCTCTTTTTCCTCAAACCCTGCTTCATTTCACTTAATTTTTCCTTTTGTAACTGCTGCTTTCTCTCATGCTCTGCCTTTCTCGCCTCTCGAATCTCTTCCATCTGTCGGGCTCTCATCATCTTACTCTCGATTTGGCCATCCTTGTCTGCGTTTACCATTGCGAGAATTGTCATCATGGATTCCTATTTGCGCAAGTGATTAGTCCAAGTTCCTCATGTAAACAATTGATCAACCCAATCTCTCAACTCCAATATCAATCTTCCCTTCTCATCCCACACGCTCCAAGACAAAAAAAAATGAAGAAGAAAAACCCACCCTATCATCCACGAAAACCTTTCCTTTCTTCTTTCCCTTTGGCTTCTCTACCCCCACCGGTGTAATCATATTAAGCGCCGGGATACCCAATTCCTTCTCCGTATAAACTCTCCTCTTCTTCTTCAACGTCGCCAATTTACTTCCTTGCTTCTGTTGTTTTGGTGGGGCTCCCTTAGACTGTGTAGCTTTTTTGCCTTTCGATTTCGAGACTCCGTCGCTTTGAGCTCGAGAAACAGTTTTGCTGTTGCGGATTCCAGAGCCGTTTGCAGCATGCTTAGATGCATTTTTGTTTTTTACGGTACTGGTGCGGGAAGGCGCCATTGTGATGGTAGTTGAATTGAATGGTGTTGTGAAGAGGAATGTTTGGCGATAGGATTTGGTATGCGATGGTTTGATGGAAATTTACATTTTTTTGCCAAGAAAAGCGGCGAGCTAGCGGACGGGGTGGAGCAATGAATGCCCCCCGCGAAACTTTAGAGACACCCTTCGAGCCTACTAGACAATTATTTCGATGAATTGATGTTCAGAAGCCGTTTACTTTAGGAGTCTGGAGGTAAATCAGAAATGCAGGCGCTCAGTATACGAAATACAAATATATATATGTTTTTTCTTCTAATGCTAGATTCGGATTTCCATAAATGGCTTGGTGTATTTTTTTTTAACCCTCCTAGTTAACTTGGAATCTTCTAGCCATTCTTGCAGCCATTCAATATACGAGTCCAATTTGTCCATTCGTGACAAGCCAAAATCCCACACCATATATTTCTTTTGATATCATTATATTCTCCCCTCAAGTGCTCAAAGTACCCTTTGTACTTGGAACCTCACCCTCTCTGCCCGCTACTATCGAAGTAGCCTGTCTAACTGCCACAGCCAATGCCTTGAACGCACTCTCCGCTCTGTGGTGATCGTTATCACCCCTCAAACAATCCACATGTAATGTGATTCTTGCGCCCTGTGCAAAACTCTGCAGACAATGTGGTATCATTTCACAACTCAAATCTCCAATCTTCTCTCTCTTAAGTCCCAAATCTATCACACTAAATGGACGGTTCGAAATATCGACAACGGCTCGCGAAAGTGCTTCATCGAGGGGACAGTATGCGGATCCAAAACGTGCGATGCCTACAGGGGTTCCAAGAGCTTTTGCAAATGATGTGCCGAGTGCGATACAGACATCTTCAGCAGTATGGTGGTCATCGACTAAAATTTAAATTAGCATTTGCATAGCCAAAGGCACATCCCGCAGTAGAATAAATGAGAAGACATAAAACATACTGTGCAAATCTCCTTTGCAATTGATCGCTAAACTCCAACCAGCATGCTTTGCCAAAGCATGCAACATATGATCCAAAAATCCAATTCCAGTATGGATAGCAATGTGTTGTGATTTTGATACCTGGGAAGCATGTCCCTCTTCACCACTCAGCAATTTCTTATCGGTATCCGCTGGGAACTCTCCTCCATCGAGGTTGATTGCCAGTTGAATACTAGTCTCATTTGTATCGCGCGCAAGCGCCGTTGATCTAACTGGAGCCATTGTTGTGATTGAGATATTGAGTAAAATTTGTGACGAAGGAATTATGTATTATATCACACTTCACTACAAACAGGTACTGACTCCAAAAAATTATATCGGTCGGACTATTGATCGGAATGACCCGAGGCGGGACCATGAAATAATGACGTTCCAATCAAAGCCCACGGGATTTGAAATCCTATGATCAATCTGATTCAACCTCATTTTGCAGGAAGATAAATGCAAACATAAGATTCAAAATGCACCAAACTGGTGGATTAAGAAACGAAGAAGCGAATGTTGCAGCTTGGGAAGCTGGAAAGGGTGCTGCAGTTGGCGGTGCAAAGGTAATTGACTCTTCATGCGTTTTTGGTAACAAGCTTTTCAGGATGTTTGTTGATTGTGATGCTGTAGTGGGGCTTGTTTGCAGCTGCATTGGGAGGTGCTGGATATGCTCTTTCTCCGATATACAAAGGATTGACGATTCAATTCAAAGTGTGAGTCAGATTGCAGTATATTGGGGAATAGTCGACTAATAATCGTGTGGATAGATTCATCCAGATGGGCTTTATGGTTATGGGAGGTTCTCTGGAAGCGGATCGACGCATCAGAGAATATGAAGCAAAAGTACGAATGGAGAAACGTATGATCAGAGATCGAGCAGTGTGGAATCAATTTGAAGAAGAATATGAGCAATCCGCTTCAAAGCAAGATAAATCAAGGTAAAATTGTACTCATAAGGAGTTTTTAGGGGTCTTGTACATGACCAATATCATATACGCCAGCTGTATCACGAAGCTCCAAACTCCCCAGTAATGCTTTTTCTCATATTTCCCATTATTTAGCAACGAATTGTCTTGAATCCATATTTAACTTGCAAAGCCTTGCAATACAACCACTCAATTGAAGTAGCGTCTGGACTCCTTCCAGAATCTTCATATGCGTGAATCCAATTTCCTTGATGAACTCTAATTTCGAATGCTCACTCAAAGTATTGACCGTCTTTGTAACCCTGAACATAGTGCTGATGATATCGTGACTGGAGTATCCCAAGCCCCATAACTCGTTCAACGTCTCCAATGCAGAATCAATTTTGCCCTCGTAGCATGCCTTTATCATAGCTTGTACTTTGATAGGGTGAGGTGAATCCACAACCTTGAAGACATTATCTCCGTTGACGAGTCCGAAACCAGCAAAAGTCGACTGCAAATTATTGATAGCCTGGCGCATATCTCCCTCGGCGCTGAAAACCAATGCAGCCAATCCATCATCACTATATTCCACCTTCTCTGTCTCAATGATTTGTAATAATCGTTTGACCACTTGCTGATCCGTCAATCTCGCATATCGTAAAATTGCACATCTGGACTGTAAGGGCTCGATAATCTTGTTCGATTGGTTACATGCAAAAGCAAATCTTGTAGTCGAACTGTATATCTCCATTGTACGACGTAAGGCTTGTTGAGCACCAGATGTCATACTATCTGCTTCGTCGAGAATAACGAGTTTATGGCGACCGGCCGGGAGTGTGACTTTCTTTTGCGCAAATCCCTTAATGCGGTTGCGCACAACATCAATACCTGGTTGTCTATGTATTAGCACAACTGGCTTATGTATCCGCTGAAGACGACATACCTCTTTCGTCACTGGCGTTCAATTCTAATACTGCCTCCTTGTATGACTCTCCTAACAGTTGCCTAGCCAGACACAGCACACTCGTCGTCTTTCCAATACCTGGCATACCAGAAATAATGACATGCGGCATGTTTCCATCTTTCGCTATAATCTTCAGTCGTTCTATTGTCTCCGTATTTCCTACTACATCATCGAGGAACACCGGGCGATATTTCTCAACCCTGGTTGCTTCTAATCAGCCTACTATTCTTGCAGGAGAATCTGGACAACATACCAGGGCAATTCATAATTTGTAACTCCATTAGTGTTGGCTTTCAGTGCTTTTTTTGCAGCACTGGTAGAGGACTCTCCAACTTCTGGGGCTTTGCTGGTTGTCATGTTGAGATTTTTACTAAATGTTGAGTGAGGTTGACGCGTCCAAACTGGAGAGACGCGATTTTCAATTTACACGACCGTGAATATTTAAGCCACGTGATTAATTCATAACCACAACCACAACTTTTGAAGGAACGCAATTCTTCGTGTAAATCTTTTAGACAATCACGAGCTTGACTAGACAGATTACATGAGACTATGCAATAGACATGTTAAGACCATCGATTATAATCATGCGCAGTCTGTTAAGTAGCACTACACTTGTCCTCATCCTTCAGATGAGCCACTCCTCATCACGTCCATGCTATCATCTTTTTCTTTCGGCCGTCTTTCGCAATGAGATTTGCGCCTTGTTCTTAAATTCAAACTTGAAAGCACGAGTTTGTAGAAACATGCAATGTCCATAGTTGGAAGGATTTGCTAGTTGAATACAAGTACATCCATCATACTCAATTCGAATTCTAAGTCTAACTAGGTACCTACCTAGGTAGATAGTGTTGCTACGGATATTCAATAAGTGACCGGACGACCTTTGTTATCGGAGGTCAATTGAACTTACACTTCCGGAGAAGACTTTTCGCAATGTGAAATTCATTTGTTACGTATATTATACTCTCAAGTTCTTTTCAGATGAGTATCTAGACTTCACCTGACCGCCATCCAACCACAGAAGAATTTTTCTCTCCCAAAATGCTCCGTTGCACGTCTGGTGGATATTCTAACTCGTCTAATCCTGTATCTCGGTATATCAAGGAGCGAGGTGGAAGAGTGAATTGATTCAAGTGAAAGCAAAGTGTTGTTCAATGGTGTTATGTTGGGCGGGCACTTAGACAGCAAATTAGTGCAAAAACCACATCAGAAAATAGCCCCTCTGTGGTTATAGAAAGGTTCAAAAACGAATAGCTCCAAAGGAATAACCAGTTTTTAGCTATTCCTGCCAAATACCGCGTTTGCTCATGGTAGCCATTGTAGCGAAACGCCATTTGAAATATATCCTGGCGGCCTCTAGAGTCTTCACAATCTTCCAATAGAAGTCTTTTTCGATGCTCACTTCACTAAATTCTCGATTAGGATACCTCATTTCTACCATCTCACGAAAGTACCTCCCGTTCGCTTCCGCACCTGTTCAAATATCTCTCTTATGATAATTCCCTCGCAAGCAAAACAACAACGCATCTCTATATGCGCCACCCATTTCTGGGGCTGGATCCTTATTGGAAATTTCCCATATTAGTTTCCCTATGAGAATGCTGGGCCAAGTTTGCTGTCCCTAGTTTTATGAGCGAAGGTTGCCGAACGAGTCATAGACGTTCAGAGGGGGTGGCAAGGGGCCACGATCCGTTCCAAAACATTCAAAAGGAGTTGGAATGAATCCGACGTGCTGCTGAATTAGGATCTTCGCAAGCGAGGAATATTATGCATGTTTACTCGAAGTGTACAACTTGAAGAAAGTTAACAAAGACGAACTTGCAGTGGAATGGCTCACTGATGAATCGCAGAAGCAGGTGGATCCATGCTTTCTCGACTTCGGGTATAAAGATCGAAGTATTTTCAGAGCGATTCGGGAGTAGAGAAGACTTAAGTATTTTCCAAAAGGAAGGTGGACTTTAAGCAACAATGAAGATTTGGCACTGTATTGTATTCTGGAGAATATACAGCTCTTGCTTAGGCAACTTAATGAGACTCGTGGAAGGTACGACTCGGACAGCGCTGAACACGAGGGAGAAGATGAAAAAGATAGGCACAACAGAGAAGGATTTCGATATTCTATATATTTTTTCAGGAATGTTCCTGTGGTATATCCAGACCACGACCTTGGTCTCCGTGTTTTTGCCTCCCTCCTCTATATTGCCGCTCTATTTGGTTCCCAACCTGCTGTTGTTGCACTTCTCAGCTATGGCTCTGACAAAGATACCATCGTTCGTGAAACAATTATCGCCACACCTTTACTCTGTGCACTATATCGTGGTCATAGTATCCAATATCTGGGCAGAGGAAAGTGAAAGAGAACCAAATGAAAGAAGGGGTTGTTCATGAGGGATAGACATTAGGAATGAGGAGGGCATTCGGCGTCTTTGGAAATAGGGGGTGTGTTGTAGGTGCGAGGTTGCAGAGGTTAGCTCTACCGTGGAGAGTTCTGGGAGAGGGATTTGCGTTGTCGGAGAGAGGGCTGGGGTTGAAAAGGATGAATGATTTGAAGGAGGAAAATGGGGGTGAAAAGGATTAAAAAACACGACAAAAATGTCAATGTTGACGAGAAAGAAGACGTTGGCAAATATATATGTAAGATATTCTTGGAGGCATCTCGCCATTGAAAGTTTACGATAAGGGCTTGATTCTCGAGTCAACGTAAGATTCTCGCTCACAGACCTTGAAGCAGACTTCAAGTTCAGATGTGTAGGTAACTATCGAAGTACTTTTTCTTCAATTTATATAATTGCAACCGCACTTGAATGTGTTCAAGCAAATTCAAGTCGGAAATGAGATATGCAACAAAACTTACAACACTCTCGGTTATCGAAGGGTATAAGAATTCTGAACAGTCATGACTCAAAATGAGTATCACATTCTTTAAAATGAATCTTTGGCGAATCGGCGGTTGTAGTGGTCGATTTTGAGACATGGAATATATCTTCTGATCGAAGACTGAAATTTGAATTGACGGGCAGAAACCACAACACTGTTAATTTCTCGAGATACTCAGTGCGCGTTGGAAGTCAAGGATCTCAAAAAGCAATCCCGTGACATGCACATCATGTACCCCGCTGATCGGACGGCAGCACCATTCAAACATGAAGTAGAGATATCATCATTGTATGAACGATCTATGTAAATCCAACTCAATAGACGCCGCTTCTACTAAAGATGGAACGTGATGACAATTCTCTGGGTGCAACTGCATCCCGAGGTGTAGCTGCCTCACAAGAAGACATTACACATGATCGAGAATCATTTACTCTCGAAACCACTTACCCCGATATCGATCCCCGACAAATAGAATCAAACCACAAACGAGCATCCGTCCTCATCGGTTCCGCAATCTTACAATTACCCATATGGGGCAAGTCTCCATCTCCTTCTCCCTCGACCCTCAACTAACAACCCCCAGGTTTCGCCATGAACTACGGAGTCCTCCAAGAATACTACTCTACAAACTGGACGCTCCATGGAAACCTCGCCATAACCGGTATCATCGGCACCACCTCCAACGGCGTCATGTATCTCTCCATGCCCTTGCTTTTCCTCCTCTTCACCAAGCGCTGGGCCCGTTATCGACAAACCGCCGCTCTAGCCGGCGCCTTCCTCGCCTGTCTCAGCTTCGTGCTCTCAGCATGGAGTACACACGTCTGGCATTTAGTAATCACCCAAGGCATCCTCTCTTCATTCGGCTGCGCTCTAATCTACAGTCCCACCACCCTATCCCTCGGAGAATGGTATTCTACCAGCAACCGCGCAATTGCATATGGCATCGTTCTATCCTGTAAAAACATCGTCGGCTCCGCATGTCCATTTCTCCTACGTGTATTACTCGATAACTATGGATTTCGCACTACGCTACGCATCTGGGCTGCTCTTCTCATTGGAACCAGTATTCCCGCAATCTATCTAATTCCCACCCATTCCTCCAACATTTCCTCACCGCATCAACGAACCCGGAAAATCCCCTGGGAATTCCTCCATCATCGAACCTTCTGGATCTACACCATCGCCATCATTCTCCAAAGCAGCGGCTACGGAATCCCGCAAACATATCTAAACACCTACGCTCACGACGTAACACTCCTCTCCCAAACCACCGCAACTTTCCTCCTTACTCTCTTCAACATCCCCGGCGTGCTATCCTCCTTTTTCTTCGGATATCTAAGCGATAATAAACGATTCCCCCTCTCCGCCACAACCGTAACATCCATTTCCGCGTTCGCATCCGCGCTCTCCGCATTCCTATTCTGGGGTTTGACATCCCAAGGAAGCATGGCACTACTAGTTCTCTTCTCTCTAACTTTTGGGTTTTTCGCCGGCGGGTACAGTGCGACATGGGGCGGGATTCTGAAGGAAATGGAGCGAGAAGCCGCGGAGAGAAATGAACCTATTGATACCGGTGTGCTCTATGGGCTTTTGAATGGAGCGAGGGGAATTGGTTATGTGAGTGGTGGGTTAGCGGGCGTGCCGTTGTTGAAAGCGGGAAGTGTAGGGGCAGGCTTGGGACATTTTGGGTATGGGACGAGTTATGGACCGTTGATTATTTTCACGGGGTTGTCGTCTGTGTTTGGGGGTTGGGGATTGGTGTGGAAATGGAAGAAGTGGTTTCATTTCTCGTAGAGAGTTAGAGTTGTACATTGGAAGGGTGGCAGTTTACCGTGCTTGGGTCCTTGTGTGCAGTGTTGAGGATTCTTTCGAAAGACAGGATCTGGCTTGAAAATAAAGACGTTTGGCAAGGAATATACCACCAGGAAAATAGATATAGAAACACAAAAATCAAATCTGCATTCCATCAATTAACCATCCGCGAAACTCTCCTCATAAATCAGTAGGAACTTATTCAGCCAACTCAACAAATTCACCCATGACCTTCATCCCAGCCGCAATGAGCCCACGCATACACAACTTCCGACATTGCACCCGGGGAGCTCCCTCAATTCCCTCAAATGAGCGTACAGTATACATTTAAGAGCACACCTCGTCCTCACACCAAACAAAGAGCTATTCAGATACTCCACTATCAACATCCCATCTAGATTCCTCACTTGAAAATCTCCACATGAACTTTAAAAATCTAATTACAATGCCAAAATCATATAGACACCCAAGTGGGCTTCGACTTCGATTCACCCTCCTTGAGCTTCCTCCCGGTGAACGTTGCCTCCATATTCAGCTCATCTCATCTCAACCCGCACTAAGACCACCCAGCAGCCAAATTCTTAGACCTACCCGCCTGCAACATCAGATGATAGTATTATTTAGCAAAGACCAGATACACGATTTATGTGTAATAATATTCTCCGTTAATTCATTTCATCCATTAAAATCCCTATACAATCTACCTCTTTCTCGTTTGTCTATCCCAGAAACCCCATCCCATAATTACAAATATCATATCATCTTAACATATACCCCAGTAATCCCATGCAAATCCCAATAAATATAAATAATCACACCGAACGATCCAACAATTCATATCTATCCTTCCCACTGACTCTTCTCCAAAGAGCCATTCCCCTCCTCGACGATTTACCCGACCGCACCACCCACATATTCCACGCCAACCACAGAAATCCACCTACAACTCCCGCGATCGCAAAACCCGCGACCGTAAGCAAGAACCAATGCTTGCCCATCCAGAAAATCGTCTGTGCGTCTTTTCCATGCCAGCTATTGCCTTTGACGATGTTGAAGAAACTCCATGCGTGTTTGTTGTATTCGTCTGGCATGAGATTACGCACGCGGCCTGCTTCGTCGGTAACAGTTCGCATGTATTCAATCCAGAGGACTGAGAGGAAGAGCGGGCCGGTGCTGTACATGACGGTGATATATGGCATGCCCCAGTTTCTGTTATATGCTTGGAGAGATTCGATGACGCGGAGGAAGAAGGGATGTTGGGGGACGGATCCCATAGCATCGTTACTGATTCCGGTGGGGATTGTTCTGCGCAACCAGGCGGGATAGCTGAGGAGGGGATCGAGACGTCGTTTACAGCCGTCGTCGAGATCGATGTATATTCCTCCGTAATGTGCTAATACGAAATAGCGGATAGAATCTGCGCGTTGGATTGGGAAGGGGTAGCTGTCGAATGAATCGAGAAACCAAGGATATTCCGTTGCGATGAAAGCTCTTGAGGCTTCATCTGTCCATAACTGTATTAAATTAGCATCTCACTCTCGTTCTGCTTTCTTCGTCGACCAAAGTAAACATACCTTATATTCATAATCATCATGCAATTCAATACACGATTGTTGTCCCGCCTTCCATCGCTCAGGAATCGACTCATTGATATATGTCTGATGAATAATTTTCGGAATAAGCTGTGTGCGATTCTCGATCAATTCTGAACCCGGCGCAGGTATTTCGGAGCGGTGAATAGCATCTGCGGCTCCATCTATGAAGAGTAGTGATATAAGGGTGCTGAAGGCATTTACAAGGAAACCAATTACTATAAAATTGATCACCAGGAATAGAAGAGTACCACGCCTCATGGTAAGGTTGGGCAAAGAATTGAGGATATTAAAAGCTTTTCCCCCAAGGGATTCAATTTTTCGATTGTATCGTAGTTATATCGAGTGAGCGTTGTGATGAAAGTTGTTCGATAAGGGGTCGTAGGTAAGAGTCTCGAGATAACGGAGGGGTCGATTAGAGAAATTGTAGAATACTCTAGGAGAGTAAGAATCGAGGGATTTCCAAAATCAGCTACGGCATCTGTTAAAGGAGTGTTGGTAGGTAGGTAATATTGACGTTGGTCGTAGGATCTAAAAAGGACAGGACCAGACTGTTTTCAAAATTCATCAAGAAGATGTTTTTGGTTGAATAAATAGAAATTAATTAATAAATTTCACTAATGGTAACAAGTAGACCTGGCAGTGAAAAGGGAAATTAATGCATCCACACGTGTATGCACAAAGATAGGGATAAGAACTGATTTGGTGGGACAAAGAATATCGTATTTCGTATTTTGTAGGTACTTATAGGCCTTAGGTATCGATAAGAACTTGAAGATAATCAATCCTGTGACAGAAATCAAAGTAAATCAAATTAAAGTGTTGAAAAGGACTAGACGTATAAATGAAGTAGGTAGAATGATAACAGTGAAGGTTTTACTGGAGTCCAGATTAGATGGGATTAGAACAAGTGAGGGATACAAAATAATAAGTTAAGTATTCAAAAATGATTTACTATTTCGCACGGGATGATCTACCGGTATAGCACTACCTAAGCCATCTTACGTTAGTTGGGGGGAGAGGGGGGCATTGTTAAAGATCTATAATGTGTACCAATGTAATACTGCTAGCTCACTAATTATCTAGTACGCGTATATCGGACTATTAACAAAAGCCGATTTGCACTTATTTGAACATTAGCTCCGTCTGGTATACACGGAACGGATATATTTGAAGATTTCCATCCGATATCACAATATAATCCATCCCCCGCACTCTTATTAATGTACAAAATTTAGAAACTCGCCACCCCTTTCCAAACGCTATACGCACATCTACCTCCGCCTCCGCTCACGCCACAACATCGAAATGTCAGAAGTCAACTTCACCCAAGACCCCAAGACCCAAGCCTTCAAGCCTCGAATCCTTATTTCAAGATCTTGATGTCATTATTGCAGTCATTATAATTTCTGATTCTCGTCTAAACATTCCATATATCGATACTACTTACCATTTTCTTGACTCGTCAAGCAAAACACAGGTTGATGTTTCCCCAACAAGTACTAACCTCAGCGTATATTCATTCCGTTTTAGATGTAAGCATCAAAACATCTACATAGCTAGCAATTGTGGGATCCCTACTCCAAGAAATGGAAGCTCAAGATCACCTAAATTTTGGTCTCCAAGAATGCAGAATGCATAATGCAAGTTTTAGAAGATATTACAGTGAGAACACCTGTCTCGCAACTTGATGTAAGATACCATTACAAGATCTAGTCTCAACACTGCATACATAAATTTTCTTTTCACACCTTAAACTTCCTTCTATCTTCTTCCTTTATTCCCGCAAAATCCTGAGCAAGACACCGGTCCACCCAATACGCTCACCTCCACCAGCTCGCGCGGTGCAATCTTAGTCCCACCTCTGCAAGTAAGAAATCCGTATACCATATCAGTCAAAGAAAATGCAATCGCCCTTCTGACCGTGCAATGGATACCGACAGTGCGAAAAAGCATTGATACATGCTACACGCTGTTGCATTTCTGCAAGTGCAGAGAGCGCTAGGTGTCCGGGTAGATAGGCTGTGCTCCAGATTGCTTGCGCATCTGCGGCTCGAAATGAGTTTGATATGTCGATGTGGCCAACGAAGACGATGGATTCTGCGTGATTAGGATTAAAAGGGGGTATGTAGTTGTAGAGTTTGGCGGTTGTGGTTGGAGTGGAGAGTCGCTTTTGGTGTGGAGGGGGATGCGCGAATTGTGGGAAGCCGGAGAGGATGAGGCGGTCAGCATGAGAGAGGAGATCTCCCCATAGCTTATTTTCTGAATCTGGAGATGGAGATTCAGAGACAGGGTGCGGAAGCCCGAGCGATTCGATTAGTGAGAGGGAGAAAAATGGGTAGTTGGATCTCCAGCCTGTACCGTATAGCAGCGTGTCAGCCAGTATGGAGGCCCCGTCATCGAGAAGGCTGCTGTCTGGTGTAAGGGATTCAATATCCTAGCCATGGATTTGAACATTTGGGCAATAGTATCCCAGAAATCAACATGCTGCGCCAAGCCCAAAGGGCCAGTAAACCAGAAGCCCTACACATAAGCATCAGAATAGAATATTAAGCAAGCAAGATAGAGTGCTCACGAAGTAGTGAAATAAAGTAATCTAAAGCTGGACAACCCTTTCCTGGCTTGATAAGCAACCAGAGCACGGCAATGTCCATCGTTGGCCTCAACCATCTTTGTCATATAGCTGGCTCCATACTGCGATCCATGGAAAAGTCTTAGTAACCAACCCAGAATCTCACTCGGCATGAACGAAGAGGGGCTAAAACAAGCTTTATATCAACCTCGTGGGAGGACATAATTAAGATATGTGGATAAGTTATGAGATATTGAAGTTATTTATGAGTTCTGTGTAGCGCACGGTAAATGGTTTGTACTAGCATAGTAGCAGTCCATCGTATCGGGAAGCAGTCATATCTCACAAAGTTGTACGACGTGTTGGTCCAAAGGTAATAACAAAACTCCAAGGTGCAGAATTCCACACCAGCTTCGAAAGTGGCAACATATGTACGAGTAACAGAACAGATGATGAACCACAACAGACTGACTGTCTTAGGCCAGGAAAACTACGAAATTGGTAGAAATTTTAGAGTCAGATGTAGATTAGTTAAATGGGGATGATGTCTCTTGCGTATGCTGAAAACGCTAAGATGAATGAAAGTTCCTATCGGACATTCTGCTCTACGGACAAGATGTAGTTAGATAGCCGGCTGATCAAAGGGGGACTCGCTAATACCACCAGCTGCCAAATGGATTTGCAACTACTTTGAATTGAATATTCCCAGAAGCATAAATATCTCAACAACATCCACAACAGAAGTTATGATCTTTCCTACACTCCCTATGTAGTTCAAATGCTATCGATTTATCAGCCCAACTCTCTCCCAATTAAAATTTACGAGTTTGGCACTCAGCATATTCAAATTCCTCGTTCACCTCTCCTTATAGATACCGAATCACGTCGTATTATTCAAGCCAGAATAAACAAATCAAAATCAGAACCGGGATTCAAATCAGACGCAGCTTCAGTTCCTGTCCCCCCTCAATCGCCATTGGCCCAAGAATGTTCAGAGACTAATAAACCTACTTAGTCCACAACACAACACACCTTCTATCTCCCAAACCTCAAAGCCCCAATCTCTTAATCGATTTCTCTATACCATCCCGTTACCATTCTCCTCTACTACCAAAGCGACCACACTTCCCCAAATTTTCCATCATTCATCATCTCACACTTCCCAGACAAAGCGTACAAGAAAGACCAACCCAAAGTAATGATCACTCGCTTCTCTTTTACAATGTTTCCCCGGTGAGCTTACAGTAAATCACTCAACTCACATCATAACTCTCTACCCTTCAATCTCAAACTCGCATCGTGGACTCGGTACCTAACATCGATCTACTTGACAAATGTTGAACTCCTTTACATTTACTGAAACAAATGGGCCTTTTCAAGAGTGCGAAATCCTGATTTGTGCAAACATGGAAATATGTATATACATCCACTTCTACTTCCTTTTCTATTTCGTAAGACTGCAAGTTGCATGAGCTAAGTAGGGATAAGTAAGCGCAAAACTATTTGGTTCAATAGAGAAATTAGAGTAAACCTTTCAAGAACTTCACACCCTTGAGAGAATTTTCATTGCATTCAATAAATACACAATCCTATCCCTACATCATACTCAAACCCGGCATACTCCCGGGCATAGCATATTCATCTCTCCCCCTACTTTTCCTCCTAAACCTCAAACCATCCTCACTCCCCTCATCCGGCACATCCAAACTAACTCCCAACCTACTTCTCCCCACTTGAACCCCCGTTTCAGCCTCGACCTCCTTCCTAGCCTCCTCCCTCAAATCCCTCTCCACATCTCTACTCCTCGCCCTGCCAATACCCCCCGCATCAGACCCCGTATCCAAATCCTCTCCCCCCCTCGTATTCTTCTTTCTCGGCCACAAGCTCGGAAGTTCAATTTGCTGAAAACGCGGCTCCACACAGCGTTCATCAAACCAAGTATGCAACCTCGCCTCAATCAACTGTGCGATTTTCGGCACATCTTGCAACCGCGATCTACTCCCCACCAAACTACGTATCGAAAGATCTAATCTATAATCATCCAAGAAACAGAACGCCAGCGTCGTAGGACTCCCATTCAACGGACTCCCCGGCACGAAAGAGATAGACAAAGTCCCACTAAACCTCACGACCGAAACCGCCAACGCCACCGGCAACACCGCAACCAGCGGTTTCGGATAATTCAGCAGCAATTTCGTTTCCACCGCCAACGTGATAAAATCACTCAAATCCACATCCATCCTAGCCTGCAACCTCCCATGTTCTCTCCCCGCAGCCCCTCCTTCCCTCCCCAACGTCATCCCATCTTCATCCACCGGAATAACCCTACAGTTACTGAAAATCGGGAAATCCTCTCCCAGACTCAATTCCGTGACTTTTATCTCATCCAGAAAATCAGGGCGATTTCCCCCATTCAACGCCTTCGTCAGACTAGTAAGAATCGCATCGTCATGCTGAGCATCCGCGCGAAATTGTGCAATCGTTTGTGCGATCAATACATTGAACCAATCCAGACTTTCCGGTTGATGACTATCCACATTATAGTATGTTTTACTCAGTATAGCATTGGTAGTCAACGGCGCCGGGTTCCTCAGAACGCTGGAGCGTTTGCGGTTGAGAGGTTGTGAAGCATGGCGTGGTGTTGAGCTGCGGAGAGTGAGGAGAGATCTTTTGTGTGCGAGGGTTCTAGAACGGCGCTCTGTAGCTCGGAGAGCAGCGGATACGTCTGGAGAGGGTGGATCGCCAAAGATGAAGAATTTGATGAAAGCTCCGATGAGGATGACGATTGAAAGTTGGCCTAATAGTAGTCCTTGAGTAAATGAGAGACTGCGAATGTATATTAGTATAAATCCATTCTAATTGATATCCTTAAAAAAAGTAACAAGGAAAGAGGAACGAACGAGGATTCAGCCTTGTCTGGAATGGGGGCCGGGATTGTCATCTTAGTTATGCGATTGAAGTGCGAACTTCATGCGAATAAGATGTGTAATAGAAGACGCAATAAAAAAGAATCATGAATCTACAATGATTGACATGTTATAACCAGAAGCTTTGCTATCTACTTGTACTCCTGTGGCATATGAGATAGCTAGCTTTAAATACTGCCGTAGCTCAAATGCGGGATGTGTTTGTATTTGATTTTCTCCATTTCGGAAGCGACGTCATTCAGCCCTATCAATTGATACTACCAAAAAAAGTCCAAACAAAAACCATGAAAGATCTTGAACAATTGATACTACCTGAATATCAGCATTGATTGTACTGTCGATTTATCTGCAAGTAAATGATTGCTTGTACGCCATCAGACCAGATTTCGTCAATTCTGCCATAAGTTGCTGAAGAATTCCTTATCACCATGATTCCCATTTGATACCTTTATACAATCCAGAAAAGCCATATCACTGTCACACACACAACTAAGTATATTAACATACTTTTAAGATTCCTAAAACACTACGAATTTCTATTCATTGCTCATGAACGCATCATGTCCCATACATACGCCATGCCTCAGAAAATCTCAGACCCTAGAGGTTATGCATAAGGTTGAAAGGTGTGTAAAAGAAGACCGGCTTGTCAAGAATCTCTGGAAATTCTTTCCATCTAACGTACGTCAAACAATAAAAAGTGTATAATACAAATATATATCTCCAAGCTCTGCCCCCATTTTCCTCGATTCAGATGTGAAGACTGGCCACAGAGAGCCGTCTTGCCGAGGCCGTCAGTCATTTTCTAGATCTTGCTTCATATTCTAGATTAAAAGCACTGAAAACGAAGTACTATTGATGGGTTATATTGCTAACCCATATGATTAAGAGTGCCAGCATATATTTATGCCTTTGCAGCATCGCGATTGCTCTGGGAGCTGGCGCTCATGACTGGTTGTGTTGTGGGAAGAATATTTCCTTTCGATTGGTTTTGTCTAACCTTTGCCCATGCATAAACGATACCACTGACGAAACCGATGAAGATGGCAGATACACTTCCGAATGTAACAGGGGCTGCAAAGAAAACGAGACCACTGACAGCGATTGGCAACTTGTTGAGAGCACCAACCATCGAGTAGGTTGTGGAGGAAGTGACACGGATACACCAAGCAGAGCAGTATGAGATGAAAATAGTAGCAAGACCAGAGTAGATCATGCCGAGAATGAGGTTGTTTCGGGTCTCAAGTGGGAAGTTCTTGGTAAGGTTTTCGGATGACCAGTTTTCGAAAATGAACGAGCAAACGAAGAGGACAGGAATAGTGAGGAGATTGTTGTAGAACATAGCTAGAGCGAAATTAGAACTGAAGAAGTTGCAATTGCATGGAAAAACTTACTGTCCCAATCCTTGAAGTTCATCTTCTTGATAACCTTACGCATAGACAAAACGTATGCTGCAGTGCAGAAAACGTTCATACCCATCCACGCATATCCAGCATTCAATGTGGAGAGAGCAGCAGCAGCCTCTGCGGATTGTGCAGCACCACCTCCGTACAAAGCGTGTTGGATATCAGCCCAAGCAGCAACGACGGAACTGAGAACCATAAGACCGAATGAGAAGAGAGCTGAAGGAGTGACGCTTCCTCCAAACCACAAAACCTCACCATATGCGATCACAATGATTGTCAAATTCTTGAAGATTGTGTAAACGGGAACGGAGAGGAATTGAAGAGCTTTTGTACTGGTGTAGATCATGCCGACGAGAAGGAGTGAGATAGGAAACCCTAATCCATGTTAGCCGCCAAATTCGCTTTGACAGGAATACAGATACTTACATGTTTTCGCCTTCTTGGTGTCGAATGGTGCAAGATTTGTGATCAATCCCGCTTGCTTGCAGATGATAATCGCAATGATACATACAACAGACTGCTGGCGTTAGTCAAGACCTAGAAGAACAATGACATTCAACGCATACCTGAATAGCGAGATAGAAGAAGTTCAAATTCCAGTTTGAACCCGAGACGCAGTACTTATTGGTCACGGTCATAGAAATCGATGCCAAACAGTAGGCAAGAATGGAGATTCCTGGACTATTCGTAACATTGGAGAGGTCAAAGGCAGAATTTCCTCTTTTGGCTGCTGCCCCTGGCTTGGCCAGAAAAGGATCGCGTTGAGATGGAGATGAACGCCCATTGAAATTGCGCATCTCGAGATCTTCGTTCTTCTTGTCATCCATGATTGCGATTGTTCTCAGTGAAATAAATGCAATTTCTTATCGTGGTTCTGATGGTAGAGATGCGCAAAAAGAGAGGTACGAATTTAGGGATTCGTAATCGGTCGGAGCTTCGTTAATAGATGCCCGTTAGATAATGTCTAGTTGTCGAAATTAAGAGACTAAAGATTAAAAAGGGGATTCTGCAAATAGACTCCAAATGTCCTCTATCAGGTATAATAAGGAATACCTAATGAGATGAAAAGAAAGAAAGAAAGTGTTGAATATGGAGTTTAGAAAATTATGGTAGAGAGGACAGCCAGACCGAATCTTTAATCGTTTTAGTACAGGGGGCTAAGATTGGGTGTAAGAAATTCTGTGTGGGGGATAAAAATAGTTAAGCAGCAATACGAATCAACTCGCCAGTCAGTTTTGACAAGAATCCACCCTTTTGTACGTGATCTACAAAAAAGGGGACCAACCAGGTGAAAATTCTGGAGAAGAGGCTCAATACGTTTTCGTAGTCACTCACGAGATTTCCATCTCAGAAATTCAAAAGGAAGTCGAAGCCAGGGGGTAAAAGCAAGGACCTTTCGATTCTTCCAGTCACTTAAACGAGACCTGCGTACCCGTGGATTTGGATACAATTAAATTCACTACGTGAACAGAACAATTTCTAGCAAGAAGTCACACTTCTGGACATAAGCTATTCCGTTGCATACAAGCGTTTGCAACAAGCGTGTCCCGGTGTAGAAGGCAGTCCAGCACAACATTTTACCAGACCTCTTGAATCTGTTTCTTGATCATCATGTCAAATACACTTGATCCTCTCGTCGCAAAGGTGCTTGATCACGCCGATTCCGATGACGAAGATGCTGTGAGTGTTTGATTTCATTTTGTTCATTCCACTTGTTATCGACGTAGTTGTCACTTGGCTCTCAAATTTAAGCCAGAAATTCAATACATGATTTGAGTATCTAGAGGACAAGGCTCTCTTTTACTTAATCTCATGCTGCAAATGCCGAGACATCTATCTATCTACCTAGCAGCCATGCCCTCAAATACAAAATCACACATGCCCTCACGTTCTCAAATATACATCCATCCATCCATCCATCCATCCATCCATCCATCCATCCATCTCTCCCCACTCCCCAAACTCTCCCCCTCAATTTTCTAACACCCCCTCAGCTCATCGCCTCCCTCGAAGAAGACCCCGCCGTCGACGCCTTCCGCGAACAACGCCTCCAACAACTCCACAGCGAATTCACCCGAGCCAAATCCCAAAAAACCCAAGGCTTCGGCTCCTACACCGAAATCAAAGAAGAAAAAGCACTCATGGACCTCACCGCCTCCGTCAAATACGCCGTGGTTCATTTTTCCAAAGATGATTTCGCCCGTTGTGGTGTCATGGATACTCATCTTTCCGTACGTTCTCTCCCCTTCTCTTCCCCATTCCCTATAGATTCCATCACAAGAACTAAAAACAAAAATTCAAAAAATAGACACTAGCACCCAAACATCTCGACACCCGATTCCTCAAGATCGATGTCGAAAACGCACCATTCCTCGTCACGAAATTAAATGTGAAAATCCTACCATGTGTTCTAGTATTCATAGACGGTCGATCTGTCGATCGAATAGTTGGATTCGAGGGCTTGGGATACACACCCGACACCTTTACCACGAAAGATTTGGAAGCAAGACTCTTAGCTTCAGGCGTTATAAAACGCCAAACTACAGCCGGAACACTGTATCTTGATAAGAAAGCCAAGAAGCAGGAAGAGGAAGATGATGATGATGACTGGGATGATTGAGGACGAGGAATAGCTGTGAAAATGTCATTTGAGCAAGTGAAAGCGAGTACTTCGTACATATTTTTCTCAATCGAAGCTAGATATCATGAAAGGATGTTCCCTCCTAATCCTAAATCGCATCTCCGAAGCCCCACGACAATAGATCTTCGTTGGATCATAAGAATGATCATATGAATCAGAGAAAATCATGAGGGATCTGAAAGCAAAGCTCGCGGGCCAATTTCGCTTGATACACAATGTTCATACTAGGAGAAACATTCGTCTGGCTTATACCTAGAAGTTTTCAATCACAAATTTCAGGGAATACCGGATGCAAATTTTATTTCCCCCGCTCCCATCTCCATAATCATTGAATCTTGCATGATATGTTAATCAACGAAACAATCGTATATCATTAAAGTAGGTAGCTCACAGCTATATTAAAACTTGACCAAAGCAAATTCGCTTGCAGACAATACCCATAAATATCTCCACCAGAAGTACGCACCCACTACCAGGAGAGAGTAATATGTGATGGTCCAGAGAATATTCAACTCCCCATTATTCTCCATGACATCTTCACTCTTCTTGCTCGCGCCCACATCCGGACCAATAATAGTTTCTCCATCCACTGAACTACTAATCTTTCCCCAAAATCGTGGGAAACCCATCCAATTACAAAAAGCATGCACACATATCACCGCCAACAAGCTCCCTGTTCGGAGATACAAAAATGTAGCGTAGCCTCCAAATAACGTCGTGTACGAGAATTGTAGTAGGGAGCGGAGAATAGCTCCAACCATGGGGCCATGCGGATGTGTAATCCTGTATTCGTAGAAGTGATGCACATGGGCTAGTCCGAAGACGACGGGGGTAAGGAATATAATTGTTGTATTGGAGGTCTTAGAGAGGAGGAGGAGGGGTACGGAGGCAGATCTGAAGAGTACTTCTTCTGTTACGGGACCCTGAATAACTATTAGTTATATGCCACAATAAGAGAACATCTAGTATAACTCACAGCAACAATATTCCTATAAGGAATCCAACCCTTCAAAGCTCCCAATCCCCTCAAACGAACCCAATCGCGCCATTGCCCCTGCGCAATCCCTTCCTCGAACAAAGGTCCCGCAAACAATATAGCAGTCAAACCTACACATTTGACCGTCTCGACAAATCCAATGGGGAAGTAGCCCATCAAATGGAGGGATTTCACTGCATCTCCATTCTTCACCGAAGACAAAATTCCAAATGTGCCAATACATACAACAATACAAGAGAGAGTGACCGAACGAATTCGTCCGCGGATAACCGTCGGTGCATCGCGAGAGAGCTGGGGTGAAGGGCGGGTAGTCGAAGAGAGATAGAAGGGGATTACGTAGATGAGGGTATAGAGCACCTGTAATTGTGAGTGTTTGAACTAAATGCTTGGAACAATAGGCAAGGAGGTGTAATACCAACAGAGAAACCGCAGTGGTGGTACTAAATGGGGGAACTTCTTTCTCTGGAATAGAGATTTGGTTAGCTGGGTTGTCCATGATTGATAATCTGGGTGCATAATCTTGCAGATGGATGCGAAAGAGTTTAAGAGATACCAACCCTTTTCACCAGTATAAAGTGCCTTCAACCGACCATATATCCCAGTGGGTGCCATGGATGCGGAGAGTATTCGAGCAATGCAGGTATATATGTATCGGTATATTAAAGCACCCAGAATATCTTCATTCGATCTTCTGGATCCTCAGTAGATCAATAGGCGCAAGGATTATGTACAAAGACGTTAATCTAGAGAGATGAAAGGTATGTGAGTTTTGCGAATAGAATAGAAGTCTGTGAGTTGGTTACAAATTCGAAAGCCTTGTGGCTCGCTCGGCGTTGTATAGATGGGAATATATGATGATGCGAAAGAATGTTGGATTGTGGAGTAGAATCAGTAGATGGACAGGCAGGGGCTGAGAGCATAACTTTAAGAATCTGAATTTTTATTCTTCAGATGGGAACTATTATTTTGTGTTAAATACCTAAATATTATTATGTGTTGAATGAATGAAATATGAAGGGAAGAATTAACAAGGAAATCTTACTTTCATATTGTTCCATTTTAGTCAGATCTTACAATTGTTCTATTTATTCATCAAAGTTTATTCCATACCATCTCTTATGAATATGAAATATTGTTTTTACTACAGAGAAATTTGATCTTTCATTGATCATATGGGAAATTTGTGTTTCATGCTTCCATAATTATCTTATCGATTAGTAAGTATCATTATTATCATACAGGACAGGACTTTTCGCAATTTATCGTCAATCAATTGAATGATGCAGTTTTTATAAGAAAATTACCAAAACTTATGGCGACGGAACAGGCTTACCTAACCTTTGCTCTAGATTCTACGCGGTACGATAGAGTAGCATTAATTACCAGGTAGTATGGACAAATTACGTGTTACAAGGGATATGTAAGAGTTGGAAGGTTCAGTCTTCGAGGGAAAAAACCGTACCGGCGATCTACAGAACAAGGAGGAACAAGGACAAGTCCTGTAAAACACCGGACTCAGATACTAGGAGTATTCTCCGTGGAGAGAGCGTTATATGATTATCAAAATTACAGAGAGGAGGAGGATTTCGTCCCGCAGGTTCTTGTATCGCGTTCGAAGCGTGATAGAATCATATTGAGTTATTTATTTTTAGGAATTTAGAGTTTTAGGGAGTCTATGGATCTATCAACCTATCAATCCATCAATCAATTATGCAATTGCACCATACATACAGATGACAGACGTGAACTCAATTGATGACAGAACTTTACCTACCTCGAGAGTCGAGCCTACCACACAAAAAGTTAAGAGGGAAACCTTATGCATACCATTTATTTACTTACGAGCTTTTGGTTGTCTCGAGGTTGTCTAGACGGCCAAGCGAGACTCAGTCCAAGCTTCATCAATGCTTGCTTGCTTGGAAACGGAAATGATTCAAATGAGATGGTGAGCTTCCGGATCCACTATCGAGAATCATCGATGCTCAAACCCTGGTCAGAGATGGAGAAGATGTTTTCCTGGAGGTTGGATCTGCTGCTTTGTTTCTTCCATGAAAACCCCGTTTTGCATGACGATGAGTAGCGCGAGCTTAATGAGAAGCATGAAAGATTTCAGATGAACGAATAAACTCTGGAACTATTGGAAGAAATGAGAGATGATTGAAAGTTATCGATTACCCCTTTCTATAGCCACGCGCGCGTCCAATTGCAATGCGCTTTCTCGATTGATCTTGTCTCATATACTACTGCACAACTTCTTGTATCAGACCCATCATACGTTTGGATACCTCTGTGTACATCGTATGTGTCCCGTATCCGTATGTGCTATGTACTATATACGCCGTATGTACTCTCGTACTTTCTCCCTCCAAAGGTAAAACGAAGTAGAAACCCGTTCCCCCTGTCGCGTGCAGATAATTCTGAATAATCTCCCCATCCATTAGACGCGCCATCAGCCACCTTACCTTGAATGGCATGGCTTATGCAAATTTCTGCAGTGGTATGCAGTCAACGGTTCCTTTTGCATGGCATTAAATTAGAGCCTTTCAAGCCTGTCGAATCGATTTCGTTCAATTTGGGGGCACCGACAGTAGTCTTTACATGCTCGCTGCACAGTGCATACCTCCTGCGTGCATTGAGATTTGCACTTGCGTCTAATGTCTAATTCAGGAAACATTTTGATCGGAGTATAGGACCAAGGGATCCTCTTTTGACCAGAGGATTTGTCTATGATTGACTGGTTAGATGTGTGGAACTCTCTCATTCGGCCTCTTTGGCTTCACTCTGCTATTTGTGGCTGCCACGCTGTCTATCTGTTCATCTTATTTTCCTCATCTAATCCCACTACTTGGTGACTACTAACAGCTAGATGGACGGATAATACCTAGGTATCGCTTGTCGGAAGAGCTTCTCCAAGGACACAAGGTATAATTTTACGGATTGACGGTACGCTAAAATTCTAGACATGGGCCTTAGAATTGGAGACCTACCATATCTTTCCAAGGTTTAGACAAAATCCTTACATTATCCTCCGTAGTCAGCGGTGAAAAAGCTGGCTACCTAGGTATGGCTGTCGAATATGAAATTTTATGTACCGTCGCGATGAGTTGTACATTTGGTATAGACCTCTGATATCCTCTCGTTTCCCTCTCTTGCTCTTGATCTCTTTCTCGACCCTTTTCCATCTATCTTTGTCTTTACGTTTTGCTCCTGGATCAATCAATTGATTCATTACACTCTTTTTCTATATACTTAGCATTAATACCGGGGCCATTCTCGCCTTTTGATTTCTCACTCATTACTATACACACAGTGCGACGACGATACAATAAAGTTAATCCTATTATTTCTACTCTTTTCGAAACCAATCGCTGCGCAATACAATCAACTACGTACGATAGATATATATTAAACATTCATTCAGAAGGAAACAAACACAAAAGATCCAAACACGGGACGAACTACCAACTCACTACTGTCGCAGACATAGCACTCATTACAATACTAACAAAAACGTTACGATTGCGATCAAGCATCAATTTCAAGGGAGGCCTAAAGAAGGAAACAAGAAGAATACGAACAAAACTATTAACACCAAACAAAAAAAGAAAGGCATTTACGAAGGCATTTAAGAAGTTATTTGGGCGCATGGAGACACAATATGCGTCTGATTTAGAAGAATTTAGTTCGGGATGTCAAACTCTCCTTCAAGAAGGCCTTTGCATACAAGGTACGCGCAAACTTACTACCGTCATCCTATCTAGATTCTTAATAGTTTCCCTCACCTTAATTGGTTTTCCTCGCTCACTATCGCAAAAGATCAGATTCAGAGACGAATCGCTCAGCAGCGGTCCGATTGGTTCCGCCCGAACCCCCTCAACTTTTAAGACAATTGGAGGATGATGAAGGAGAACAAGCGAATGATTATTATCATGAGAATGATTTCAGTAATAAGAATGATGATGATGACAAAATTTATTCACGATCTCCTCTTCCCACCCAGTCAGCTCATATTCTCTCTCCTGGTCATTCTATTGGCAAAGGTCAATGTTTCTATGGTAGGCAAGGTTCCAGCCCCGATTCAGCCGAGTTTCACCAGATGCCCAAAACGCAACCACTGCCAGCCACTCCTAGAGGCACGTCCACCGCAACGCATAACACGCCTCAAATTACTACTCCTGCGACACGATCCTCAACGAGGCCCAGACCCCAGTCAAGAAAGCGTCTTGTTGTCAAGGTTGGGGACGGAAAGACATTTTCCCTCGTACCCCAAGATGAACCACCACCCAACGACGACGGTACCTCACAATCTTTATCCACTAAAACATCATCGTCCTCTGTACAAGATTTGGATCATTCTATCACCTCATGCACCAATACCGACTCCACATACACAGCCGCACCTAGTGAGGCAACACCTAGGAAGTCAATATCTGCAGATCATATAAGCTGTTCGTCCTCGGAGTTCTCGATTGTGGGTGGTGTTCGAAAAGTTCCCAAAACACCAGAAAAGGGAAAAGGTCCAGCGTTTGATTATCCTCTTCCTCCTTTGCCAGAAATTTCAGACGGACCAGAGCCCCGCTTCCACGATCTTTCTACAAAACCATCATTCATTTCAACAACCTCAACTGCAAGCGAGGGCACTAATTGGAAAGTCTACAGTCATATTCCAGAATCGCCGACTTACGAATCTGTCTTTACTGCAACTCCCACTCAACCTAATTTTGAAGTTCTCGACGGTCAATCCGTTCTTGAACATTCCACTCCTTCAACAACTATCTATCATCCGCGCGAAGCGTCAATTCAAGAGTCATTCCAAGAGTCTATTCAGGAGTCAATTCAAGAGTCAGTTCAAGAATCAGTTCAAGAATCGATCCCGGAATCAAATCAAGAATCTACAGGGACTGTAATTCACCGACCCCAAACATCTCAAACGTCATCTGCGAGCACCTCGGATAATTCTAATTACCAAATTCACGAAGAATCTGTCTCTGGTTCAGTCATTTATAGGCCACAGCATCGACCCCAGTTATCCACAAGCACTTCCGGCTATTCGACTTCGAATTATCCTAACTCGAACTATCAAATACATGAACCAGACACTCCAACTTCAGTAGTCTTCAGACCTCAACATAGACCTCAGTTATCTACAAGCACAACTGGCGATAATACTAATTACGAAATTCATCGTGGCCGTACCCGAGAACGCTCTGAATCAATTGCCGATTCCTTTCTTGCAGCATCATTTTCTAGTGGCTCCAATTACCGCGTACATCAACACTCTGATATAGATTCGAATTCATCAGTTGTCCATAGACCTCGAGCTCGAGCAGCAACTACTTCTTCTAGCGAACACGAAAATTACGTATTCCACGAGGACCTATCCAGATCTATATCTCTTTCCAGTGGTCAGGGCCCAGCACCTAAGTATTCTCAGGAATCTCTTCGTATTCCTGCCCTCAGAACAAAAAAGAGATCGAACGATAATTTCGGTTACTACAAGTCAAGATCGCGAGAGACATTGAAATCGAGATCAAATCACTCGCTACGTAGTGCAGCACACAGTCGAGCTAATTCACTAGCGTCGTTATCAACAATTCACACACAGCCCGACGCACAACGAGCAATCGTGGCGAGCGGATCATTAGTTAATTTATCCGCTCACGTTCAACTCCAAAAGCCAAAAGGATTGAGTTCATGGGCAGAGTTGCCAAGCCCCACGAGTCCCCATATGATCGAGACTCCGCATCAATGGAGCTCACAGCTATCGACTGTGCTCTCCGTATCCGAGGGAACCGGCACCGAACGCGGTTCGCAAGCTTGGTCCGACAGCATGGGAAGAAGGAGTGTATTCGGTCTACCCAGTCGCGGCAGTCGCAATGTTCTCAGTATCAGTTCGTCGCACGGAATAGAAGATGCCTTGTCAAGATCGAGAAGCGAATCCGTGGATCCTCCACGTCCGGCTTGGACACGCACTGGTCGAGGTCTCAGCAGCTCGTCTATTCCTGTTATAGGTGATCAAGATGAATATGGAGATGGAATCACCGCTATGCAAGATCTGCGCACTCGTCCATCCAGAAATAGACTATCCGGCATGTTCAATGCTGGAGCATCTGATACTTCCCGTACACACACCATGCGCTCATCAATAAGTACCCGCTCCAACAGTTTTCTCGCAAACTCAATTCCAACATGGGCAAGACTGTACTATGGAAGTGGAGAGCGTCGCTATCTAGGCTACAGACCCGAGAGCTCCAGCGGCGGAACCCCAAGTCGCAACGGTTCATTCAGTTACGGAAGTGGTTCC
Source organism: Botryotinia convoluta (assembly GCA_004786275.1). Lineage (NCBI taxonomy): Eukaryota > Fungi > Ascomycota > Leotiomycetes > Helotiales > Sclerotiniaceae > Botryotinia > Botryotinia convoluta. The sequence continues at coordinate 7,766 of PQXN01000170.1, read as the reverse complement.
CCTAACACAGAAAATTTCCCAGATGAATTATACAGTCCCCGTCGTCGTCCACGAGAAGGCCATCCACATATGCGAGGCTTCTCCCAACAATCTATGGAAATCACCCCTGTCCCCAGCGCGGCCCAAGGCAATGGCGCTCTCAGAACCTGGTCTCTCATTTCCAGCGTCTGGTCCCCACATCTCCGTACCGATCGTCTGGCCGCTCGTCAATCTGTCTGGGAACCCCCGCAAATCAACTTCTCAACCGAGGGCGGTTTTTTCGGCCGTCGTAACATCCAAGTCGTTCTCTTCATCACTGGGTTTCTCCTCCCTTTCACCTGGATGATCGCCGCTTTTCTCCCTCTCCCCACGAAGCCCGTTCAAGAGATGCGCGAACGCGAAGATAGTACCGGACACCTCACACAAGCGCGGGATGTAGAAAGTCGCGGTAACAATGATTATGTCAAGGAATTTGGCCCATTGGATGAGGCGCGGTATGAGAGTGCTAGGTGGTGGAGGAATCTTAATCGTTGGATGAGCGTGGTGGGATTATTGATTATTGCTGCGATTGTAAGTTTGAAATGTCTATTTTTCAATCGGTGAATAGAAGGCTAATATATACCAGATCATCCTCGCTGTCATTGGTACCCGAGAGGGATGGTAATTCTATCTTAATTTACAGCTTAATCATATCCACCTCTTCACTTCCTCCTTCGCTTTCCATTTTCCACCACCCTCACCTCACATCCTCACATCCTCACAACGGCACCCAGGACCTACGGCACACGGCACACGACACAGATATAACGACACTTTGTATATTAGAGTAGAACCCCTCTACCCCCTCTCTAATAATGATTCTTACGACCAAATAACGACTCTTACAACAAACCGATGGGTCTAGACTTTTTTTTCACCTTTTTATTCTTTTTTAGCGCGCGTAGATGATATATTAGCATTATACCCTTTCTTTACGGAAAGAAAAAGCTTGCTTGCTTGCATGTATGTATGTATGTTGGATAATTTTTATTATTGATGATGGTTGGGAAAAGGAGGATGCATAGGAAGGAAGGGATGACACAGGACCTGCCATGCGATGCGATGGCAAAGGCGATGATGGCGCTATATGTGCTTGCTTTGTATATATGGATGCAACGTTGGAATGCATGATTGATAGATAGAACAAGATAAAGAAATTTTAATGTTCATGAAGAGCAAATTATCATTCAAACTATCCCAAAATAATATATGTATTGTGATTTCTCGTATTGTGTACGTCGGGTATATATTTGTATTCATCATGCTACATCTAACCAATATACATCCCTAAGAACTCCCCAATTGAATTGCTCAAGCACGCTTTTGTACTCCTTCCAGGTGTTTCTTCACTTCACTTCAACTCGACTTTCTTTCCCTTTCTCTTCCTCGCCTGAAGCTCCGCTTTTGCTTCTTCAATTGCCTCGTCAAGATCTCTCGATGGATCAGCCGGTAACCCAAGAACGGGTTCCTTGCCTCCTAAATCCTCCATACTGGCTGGATGCTTCAATCCCTTATCAGCCTTATTGCTTCTCTCGCTTACCATCTTCATCAAATGCGATTTAGCAGGCGAGGCGAAGAAAGCGGTTGAAAGGGCAGTACCGATAACAGCGTAGAAATAGACGCGTGACCAAACGAGGAATGAAGCCGGGAGAGTAAGGAGTATGAAGGGAGCGACCGTGAATGAGAATGCAAGTTGAGTTGCTAGCCAGGAGAAGACGTCATAGTAAAGTTTCTGGGATGTGGGTTGAGATGTTTTGGGGTCGATGAAGAAGGGTCGGAAACAACGGCGGAAGTCTAAGTATGGTTAGTTATGGAATCAATGCAGAACTCGGCGGAGAAGACGTACTCTTTGCGACAGTTTGAATAAAACTGGCTAAAATGAAGGTAAGGTAATAGCCAGGGAAAAATCCGTGCCAAAAAGCACTGGTTACGAAAGTTGCCATACTAGCTCTGAAACCAGGCTTCTTGCCCTTCGGAGTAACTCGAAGATAGATATAGTTTCGAAGCCAATTATTCGTGTTCATATTCCAGTTTCCAAGATATGCGCGAGTATTTTGGGCTGTTTCCACTCCCCACGGGTCAATGTTGCAAAGTCTGTCCCAAGAGACTTTACCAGTAACTGGATCGATACCTTTATACCCAAGACCTGAGAGGATACATGCACCCTCAGTCAATGCCCACACACCGTAATACTTCAATCTGGCAGTCATACCGACCATGTGAAGAACAAAGACCCGGCGAGCAAAACTATAAGTCATGTATTGATCACCAGTCAAGAGATTAGGCCGATACCACGCAGATAGCTTCAAAAAAAGTAAGACCCAACCCAAACCAGCGGCAGCTTTCCACATTGCAGGAGTGCCGCTCCTTGGGATTTTTCTCAATTTTCGAGTTGGAGGTTTCTTTGAGGGATCAACACCAGCAGGCACTTCGAACATTGTGGTTTCAATCCACTGCTTATAGTCCACATAATCAAAAGCCGGACCTCCAAAGAGAGATGGGAAGAAGAGGACGTATCCAGCGTAATCTAGCAAGCTTGGAAGTTGTTTAATGGCCCTTTCCTTTTGATCTTCTGTCAATTCTTCATCTTTCAGTCGGCCATCTGCAACATTCCAACAGAATGCCGACAGTTTCATAACCATCACCATTTGAGCTCCTGTAATATCCACCACTCCTGGATTATTAGCAAATTGTCGAGCCAGCTGGTTCACTGACAAATGTGCCATCAAAAACACAAAGCCAACCCATGGCATAAAAGGACCTTGCACATATTTTGCGATGCAGTATGCCCCGATAGAACTGATAGCCAGTGTTCTTGTACCACCCCATAAATCGAAAAGCCCAAGGAGGTAAAATGAGGAAACCCTAATAGTTAACAGGTCAGCAAATTGAGAAGAGAGTGTGCCTTTTGAGTAGTTTACGCACCCAATGATGAAGAAATTCTTTAAATCAGGTCTCGAATCTGGAACTCGTTTCAAGAGTCCTGCAAATGGATATGATAGGAGGAAAGAGGTAATGAGTTTTACTGTTTGATGTTAGGATGATACCCAAATTCTTGATATCTAATCCATATTGTTTGTATTAATACATACGTTCATCAGTCGAGGCTCCCAAGATGCCTGCGGCATATTCGAAAGCTGCATAGATACTTGTCAGACTACGTCACATATTGTTAAGGTAAAGCCTTACGAGCATCGATGTATGGTAACATTGTTGGAGATGGATAGTTTCAATGTACTATAAATCGAAGGGAGTTGTTGAGGTGCTACCGTTTCTCCATCAGTGAAGTAAGAATTGTGTTTTGAGTGACAGAAAGACAGATAGTTGTATCTTGCGAACTTCCTTGGTAATTATTTATTTATTCGTATTTGATCATGGCACATGTCACAATGGTTCGTTTTCTGCCGGGCGGTGGTGGGATGGATCGAATTTAGTGGGATAAGGACGGGTCGTGCCTTGCTCCCGAGCCTTGCTTCCTCTGCCTTGTCCTAGCTTGACTTAACACTTACGAGTAAATAAAGCTACTTCGTACATGCAAACCACCTACCCTTATTCGAAGCCTTGTTTCAGTAACAGATACGAAGATATATGAAAGGTTTTACAGCGATCTATACGGTATCTTAATACTTCTACAATCTACAATTTGGCGATACAATACGAAACAAGACATGCTCATGCGCCGTCGACATTAAAACCTTCCAAGCTATTCGACCTCAACCTCCAAGTAATAAACACCATGGATGTCGTTCAAGCTGTATCGGGGTATATCTCGAAGATGGTGTCTGCAGGAGACGGAACTTCTGGGACACCATCTGCGAAGATGAAGGTCTTATTACTGGATAGTGATACCGTGTCCATTGTCTCTATAGCGATCACACAATCTGCGCTTTTGAACCATGAAGTATACCTAATAGATCGATTAGACAATCAAAATAGGGAGAAAATGCGCCACCTGAAATGCTTGTGTTTCGTTCGACCGTCGGCAGAGTCTATACAATTCCTAATTGACGAATTTCGCGATCCCAAATATGGTGAATACAATGTGTACTTCAGTAATGTTGTGAAGAAGTCATCCCTGGAGCGATTGGCAGAAGCAGATGATCATGAAGTGGTCAAGCTAGTTCAGGAGCACTTTGCAGATTATATTGTAGTGAATCCAGATCTATTTACATTTGATCTTAGATTTTCGAAGCAACGAATATGGAGCTCAAATCCAGACATGTGGAATCCAGATGCATTACAACGTACAACCGAGGGGCTCATCGCGGTGTTGCTGTCGTTAAAGAAGAAGCCACTTATTCGATACGAAAAGAACAGTTTGCTAGCAAAGAAGTTGGCTACGGAAGTACGATATCACATTGCTCAGGAAGATCAGTTATTTGACTTTAGGAAAGTGGATACTCCTCCAATCTTGTTAATTTTAGATCGACGGGACGACCCTATAACACCACTTTTGACACAATGGACATATCAAGCTATGGTCCACGAACTTCTTGGTATAAAGAATGGGCGGGTTGACCTTAGCGAGGTACCAGAAATTCGTCCCGAGTTGAAGGAAGTGGTTTTGTCGCAAGACCAGGATCCGTTCTTCAAGAAGAATATGTATCTCAACTTTGGTGATCTTGGTGGCAATATCAAAGATTATGTCGAGCAATATCAATCAAGAACCAAAAATAGCTCGAATATTGAATCAATAGCTGATATGAAGCGCTTCATCGAAGAATACCCCGAGTTTCGCAAACTTTCTGGCAACGTCAGTAAGCATGTCACCCTTGTTGGTGAACTAAGTAGAATGGTTGGTTCAGATAATTTATTGGAAGTCAGTGAAGTCGAGCAGAGCTTGGCGTGTAACGATGCTCATGCCAGTGATCTAAAAGTAAGTTAGCAGCTCTCGTTTGACGCTACCTCCCATTTACTAACAAACATTGTAGAATGTACAGAGATTAATTCAGTCTCCCACTGTTACTCCCGACAACAAGCTGAGATTGGTTGCCCTGTACTCGCTTAGATACGAGAAACACCCGTCGAATGCATTACCGATTCTTGTCGATCTCCTTGGCGCAGCCGGAAACGTCCCTCAAAGACGTATAGATCTCGTAGCTAAGCTCCTCATCTACCATTCTTCTTTGCAACTGAACCAATCGACGGGGGGTATTACCGATATGTTCGAATCCTCAAACATATTTTCTGGGGCTCGTGACCGATTTAAGGGGCTAAAGGGTGTAGAAAATGTCTACACGCAGCATTCACCACGACTCGAGCTAACACTTCAAGATCTAATCAAAGGAAAGTTGCGTGATCAGCAATATCCTTTCGTTGAAGGTGGGGGGACAACTCGAGATAAGCCTCAGGATATTGTTATTTTCATTATTGGTGGAGCCACTTTTGAAGAGGCAAAATGTATATCTCAAATAAATGCTTCTTCGCCAGGTGTTAGAGTGGTCTTGGGAGGTACCTCAATTCATAACAGCACGACGTTTTTGGAGGAAATGGAAGATGCTGTATCCTTATGGCCTGAACCTGCTCCATCAACTGCTGCTGGGAGGTTACGAAAAGAGACAGGAAGACGTTGAACGAGGAGGAAGCTCAAAATTCTTAGTGATGAGTTGGATATCACTTCTACTAGGGGGGGTCCGCGCGATTGATTACCGCATTTCGATGCAAGAAATCATCCTCTAGCCCTTGAAAATACCTTCTGACAGGAAGTATTGTTATAAAGATAACTTTGTTATCATTGAAGACATTTATCGAAAGGACAGGATCTTCAAACATACAGGGACTTTTTAAGACATTGCTTGGTGCTGTTGGCACTATTTTATGAGCTACATGATCGCATTTCAAACCGCATATGTTACAGCTGCTGCCACCATGCGCTTTTATATGTAACTCTCGCAAAACCTGAAAGCCATCTTCGGGATCAGCCTGGGACCAGATCGGAATATACCTAGTCGGTTTCAGTTGGAAATAGCAATAAGGAATTGTTCGAGCTCTTTGTAAATCTGACAGCATGGAATCTTATCCACATACATCAATTTACAAGTAGTGGAACCATGGGGCCAGAATTCCGGGAAGAATGGATCTTGTAGTCATTGGAGGTGTCAAGAGAATGGTTGATCTCTTGTCTGGGCGGATTGATGTTAATCAGAAATATCTTATCCAAATGCTTGCTGGATATTGATCAAGCCGCTCTGAACCAAGGGACACCAGCGGAGAGAAGCCTACCTAATATGAGCCGAGCTAGTCTTGTTACCAATCCATGCCAGTATGCCAATAGGGCACCGCTAGACTTTGGTTACTACAGAGTGTATTGCCACCTCGTTGGCAAAAGATCAAATGCAGCACAAATAAATGATAATTCATACAGTTCTACTAGACGTCACATATGCTGTGGAAACACTTTGCCAAGATAAGAGATTACTTTTTCAGGGTTTTCACACAACGTTCGATGTAGGTCTCTATTAAAGAAATATATGTTGAATCTGTGAACGTGGTAACATAAAACACTGATGTTTTCCTTGAATGCTGAATTCTGAGACTTGCCCTTTACATTTGGGCTGGATGAGTTCTAGGCCGTGTCTGTAGCCTTGTTGATCAGTGAGACTGTTGTGGAAAGAAATTCATATGATGAATCACAATACTCTACACTCAACAAATAAAAGAAACTTGGTTAAAGGATACCTAGTAATTCTTCAATGGATGGACTCGAGTTGAGATCAAAATCCATGATGGACAGCAAACTCATCCGTCTATTATCAAATAATTCAACAAATCCTATATCCATTTTTCAAGTCAGCTGGCCCACGACGATTTCGTTATCGAAAGCCGTGAGGTTCTAATAAGCTACTTACTTCCATTGTGATTTAGAATCACGCTTCATGCAAAAATGAGTGTCCAGCCATGTCCTCTCTGTGAATAAAAATCTGGATCTATCATCTTACATCCTTATACACTCCTTGATCAGTTTCGTAAATAGTTCTTTCATGACCCTTGCAAGACTTGCGTCTCTGAAGATGGTTATGCTGTCTAGCTTTGGGAAGTCTGCAAGTTTCTCCGTTCACAGCGTTTGGCCTGCCGTAGCTGTAGTTGGTCTTGGTTTGTGAAATGTAAGAGTGATCGATTCGACTCCCCAACGCCCAAAATGGTATTCGAGGTTTGGTCTTGAGAATAATGAAAGGCAAGGATCGATCGTCAGACATGATAGTATAATTAGGCACGTTTAATGAAATGAAAGCTCGGTCAAGCTATAAGCTCTGTTCTGGAATCACAAAGCTGGTCATTCTCCGAAAATAATCACAAAGATCTAGCGAGGATTCTTGGAATGAGTATGTGGTCGTGATTGGCACAGCGCTCTGATATGGTGGTTGCGATAATTCAGAATTGTTCATACAGGTGAAACATTCAAAATGTGAACAGCTCGGGTCGTGGATTTGCTTTGAATTATTTTCTTCGCCGAAATCTAAACCATCTGATTCTGTTGAGTCTCAGTCGAAGAAACCAATCGACTAGAACTAAATTGTGGGAAGGGTTGAAGACCTTATGGTCGAGTGCCATTACGTATCCAAGCTTTCCCTTGTTGTTCCAAATAACTTTGTGTTATAGATGTCGAAAGAGATTGTGTGATGCTAGCACCTGAACATTGTGACTACGTCACTCTTGGAGGTTAGAAAATAAATAATAATAATGATATTATAATAATAGTGGAAAACTTAGTCAGTTTTAGCTATAAGGGATAAATCGAATATATATGT
>PQXN01000169.1:0-83789 GCA_004786275.1 Botryotinia convoluta | reverse complement strand
ACATATATATTCGATTTATCCCTTATAGCTAAAACTGACTAAGTTTTCCACTATTATTATAATATCATTATTATTATTTATTTTCTAACCTCCAAGAAGAGGTAAATAGATTTCGCTCATGACAATTGATATGTAATCAACTAATCTGAAACGGTCAAAATGGTGATTAGCCCAAAGATCTCTGCCAGGTTTCTGTACGCTCGTCCATTTGTTCACACAACTGGAAGAACAATGCTGTAGTAGTTTTACTGATGTGGTGGTCAACGCCAATGATGACTTTTTCGCTGATTGACGTCGTTGTTCTCGTCTCGTCCACACTCGCTTAGAACCTTGCCCCATTTTAATTACCCCGCAATTTGACGAATCTGAAGTCGAGTAACACAACAGAAGTTCATTACAATGCAGAAAAGAAATACGAGACTCGATTGAAAATTTGAAACAAGGTCAAAAGCTAGTTCCTAAATTGGTTCTAATTGCTGGCTGATTCAAATGAGTACATATTCCGTGAGGGGTCTAGCAAGAAAGTCTTGAGGCATACAGCGGCGATGATACCTAAGTATATTCTAATCCGATTATATAAATGAAATATCTTGGCTAATTCAAGTAGTTTTTCTGTGCCACTATCACAATCAGAGCTTCATGCGTCTCTCATGTGGTGATTCATTTACCCAGCATTACGAAAACGACGAGGACATTTACGTTGACACTTCGAACATATCTCATGATGTGAATGTCCTTGCTTTGATTTTGGTCAAGATACACAATGTTGAAGTGTGAATCAACGAAAGCGCGATCCCGTATCTCCATCATATTCTTGGTACGGTTATACCGCACCAAGATGATTCATACTCATCTCATTTGGCCGTACTTCTGCCAATCTTTGTAATCTAGTACGGTTTGTGTGTAGATACGGCGTTGACCTAGTTTTCATCAATTTAGAAGCTCCCTCCACTAAGTACTTAAGTATCCAACACTGCTGCCCTCCAACAGCTTCTAAATCTCGTATCTTTCAGTTTACTTCTCCATCCAACTTTCAAAGACACCGAGAATCCAAAGTCATCAAACAAATTACCTCTCCACCAAATCAATACTTCGAACCTTCAAACACTTTTCACCATCACATAACTGCAAATATGATGTGCCCAAAGCATTACGACAACTTGCTCAGAGAAGAAGACTACTTTCGCTCCCAGTACGGACTCGTTATTACTCTCAAGCTCACTGATGCTCCCGATACTATCCATTACACCGATCGAAAGATTCATACCGCCATCATGAACGTCCACGGCAGCCTCTCTATTTTTGAAGACTCTCCCGAATTTAGAAGCGATGAAAATGGCGCTTTCTATAGACAAAACGATGCAATAGTCAATGCTCGCGTCAAGCTTGTTGACTGGTTCAAGGTAAGCTTTCACAATCCACAGCTTGGTTAGCATATGATAAATAGCATTTTACTAACATAGACACATGCAGGATATGGAAGCTAAGGGTCTCTTGCAATAAGCGAATCAAGAACTACACATTAATCGTGGTGATGTAGAAAATCATAGAAGAAGCGCAGCTTCAGGAGAGGCCCAGAATTACAATCAGTGGTTCTCATGTCATGCAGCGGATTTCGAGGAAATTCAGTCGGCTGATTGAAGTTTAGTCTGAAGAGAAGAGGTTGCGGAGTTAAGGTCAATCAATATATTAGCTATCACCGTTGAATGAGCGGATCTCATGGTCTACTCAGTTGAGGGAATATTTTTTAGGATAATAGGAATATCAATACCACCCAATACCAAAATTCATCTGCCATTTTAGAGCCCACGTGAAGGATAACTGTGCATGCTCTTTTAGATTATTTTCAGTGCCGTGAAAAGAGTACCTGTGATTCAATAGCATTATTAAATCTTAAAAGCTGTTTCAATGTCCAGGTTAGAAAAGGAACCAAGCTCAGCAAAACTTCTGTATTTCTATACCATAATATCCGCAATGTTCCCGAAGACAACATCTAGACATGAGAACGAAATCTACGTCTTGACTCACGAACTAGCACAGCAAAAAATTCTACTTGTATGATATATTCGCATGGAACACCAAATCAGTAAAGTACAATAAATGACACATGTCTTGTGGTGTGTAAATCGCGGGTAAACTACGGTTTGTGATATTATCCGAAGTATGAAAGGGGAGATATACTCATTCAAGTGGGACACCGCAGAGATAAGATTGATGATGAGGAAGCGCTGTTATTTGTGATTGAAGTACTTATTAGGGCCAATATAATTGAGGTCATCTAATGGTCCAAAAAGGGATTTGATAGAATCTTTGAGTATATGCTACAAATGTGATGATCACCGCTGCCCGCTGCTCAACCTTGAACTCCCAGAGTCTATTACTATCTTGAGAAAACTATTGTTCGATCAAACTTCGGCTCAATTATAAACTTATCAACCCATATTACAGCGACAGTTCAGAGAGTGAAATGAAATCGATGATCCCAAGCTAACAGCAAAACCACACTAAAAGATCCGGGAACCCTGGTGCCGAACCTCACGACGACTTTTGTGTGGACTAACTTTGGGAATCCGTCATGATCTCAATTGCTTTCGCTCTTCTTGCCGCTCTCTTTCTTCCTTGTTTGCTCAGCTTTCGTGGCACTTCGTTATCACCACCAGGCGTGCCCGTATCTTCCTCTCTAGCCCTCTTTATTCCGCGTCCAATATTGTTGTCGGTGGTATCGAGCTATAACGAGTTCGAGCGACATATTAGCCATATATAACATGTAATGAGAAATAAAATACTGAGAGTAATGAAATTACCTGTGCTATATCATTGGACATAATAGAGTCCGATTTTGTCCCAGAAACAACGAACCCGACTCGATCCTGTGACACAAGATGATCGCGGATTTTAGCTTCGTCGTTGATGAAAGTTTCATGTTCATCCACAAACTGCTGGTCTTGAGATTCCGAGGACTGTATCTTCGCCTTTAGATTAATATACAAATTTTCCTCTTTGTAACTCATCGGTAGCTTCGCGCTATTGTCCTAAAGGTTATCCGTCAGCATGAGATTATGATTAGCTGGCTGTTTCATTGACATACCTGAAACTATTTGATGACTTGAGAAAGCAGACCAGCTTTCGATTCCCGTCTCCCAAGCAGATCGACTCGATTATTGAATACTGGACAGCTCCTAATCCCAAAGCAGCCACCTTTCAACCCCATATGTGCAGTAACTCCACAATCACTACCTTCCTGGTTGGACAAACGCAGAAAAACATCTCCGTGAGACGGAGATGTGTAATATGTGACCGTATCGAAGCCGTAGACTCCACAAAGTTTGTTGACCTTGCCAGCTAGAGAATCGATGATTTTCTCGGGCGAAGACATTGCGAATTTTGTATGTGGTGGATGTTGATCAAACTTACTTTCTGGATGGTTGAGAAGGTGTTATGGGACTCTTTCAAGTGTGCGAAATTAGGTGACAGAATTGCGAAATAGATGTCATCCACTTATCCTCTCGATAAAACTCTCCTTTCAATATTCCATTGGTGAATTAACAGAAGGCTGTAAGAAATATTTGCAAGGACAAGAGGCTCATAAATTTAGCCTCGCCATCTCTAATTCACTCAATCCCTGACCAAAATTGAATTTGACCTCAAGATTTTTATGTCCGATCAGACTGATCACATAGTTTACTCGAGGTGAGGTAATACTGTAAAGCATCATAATGTTCAAGAGCGGGACAGTCCAGTATACCAATACTAAGTGCTCAAATAGATTCTACTGAAAATTCCTTCTCCACCGTATCTCAATCAGTAAAAATTCATCCACACAAAACAATTCAACAAAACCAACACAAAGCCATTCAAGAGAGCCAACATCCTCATCAACCCCCCTCCCCTCCTACTCCAAAGAAACCCCATCTCACAACATTCCTTCCAGCAGCCACACGAACCCCAAATACTCTCAAAGCTAAATCCCCTATCCCAACTACCATATCTCTCGACCTCGAAACTAGAATTCCACCACTTATCCAGATATCCAGAAATCCAGAAATCCCGCATACCAAACAAACACTCAATTTCCAATCGACCAAACCCCAGACAAAGAACGAGTAGGATACAAAGCAAGATACTGCTCAATAGGTATCGAAGAATCAAGGTCTATTTCCAAAAAAAAGGAGAGAAAAGAAGACTTGCATCGAAGCTACTCAGTGAATAGATACCAACACATCTACATCTCCACAAATCACAAATCAACTCACGCCCAAATCCCTCGTCAAAAAAACTCCATATATATATACACATAAATCAACACAAAAGAGCCAGCCTAGCCTAGCCTATCTAAGCAGACCTTCATCATCTCAATCTTCATCTTACATTATCCCTCCCCACTTGTCCGAAAAAGCCCACCTGGAAGACATATCATTCCCGATGGAAATATATCAACCAACACATGATAGATCGATATCCATTGAAAAGCGCTATCTTAGACCGGGAGCCGCAAAAAAAACACCAGAACTAGGTATCAAGCACCGCGCCCCATTTCCAGAATCCGTAGGTCGAGCTCGAGGATCAGATCAGATAGAGATGGTAGATACGGTCTGACTAAGTATGTATGATATCGAGCTATGTGCTGGGAAGTGGCTATTATGGAATTTTACTATAATGGAAAATTTAGTGACTCTGGCCCGCTGACACGACATATCATCAGCAGTATTTAGCCTTCTCGTTTCTTGCAGAAATTCTTCTCGAACTCACTTCACCACAGCGACTACACAGTGGTCAAAAAAAATCGTGAATTTATTGCCAAGTTTATATTCGCTATCATGTTCATGTTAAAATGCCATCGCAATGCCTTGGATGTTCCACATTTGCTCCGCGCTAAGTACGATCATACAAAATACTTCTAATAATTACACGTGGTACGTTCTAACTTTCGGCCCAGCTTCTCACTTCTCGCTCCCAAGCTGTCCGGCATCATGTGATCTCGTATCACTAGGGAGTGCTACACGTCCATATCCCATTCCCTCCTGGATATATCCTTCTTGATGATAAGTGTCTTCACGCGGGGAAGCCGGCATGCTTGCCATACTTGATGATGATTCAGAGCTGATACTGGTCCTATCTTGGGTCGTTCTGTCTGGTGAGGGTTGGGCAGTCTCGCCATTTTTTTCATTACCGACATCTTCTCCATTAGAAGGTCTTTTCGTAGGGGTGGGTGCAAATTTGGATCGTTCTCGGATGGCTCCACCATATTTATAAAATAAGAAGGGGATTGGAGCAAGAAGAACGGCAATTCCACCGATGAGTGAGCCACCGCCACCGACGCCGAGAGCATCGAACATATATGATGTAAATAATGGAGCTGCGGCGCCGGCTGCCGATCTGCAAACAGTATTTGCAGCAACGGCACTCGCGGCATACATCAGGTATGTATCGGTCAGGTAGTTGAGATAGGCGACAAAAATGAGAAGAATTGACGTGGAGAGGAATACTCCTCCAAGAGTAGGAACAATCCAGTGCACCTCATTATAATTTCCAGACCAAGCGAACCAAAACATGGTGATTGGAAAAATGATTCCACCGGCCATTGCGACTGGTAAACGGTCCTCTGCTACCCCAACATGGCCAGCTTCCAACTTCTTTCTATCGCGAGAAGACACCATAAAGATGGCGACACCTCCTATGAAGGCTCCAATGATTGTACCAATCAATGGTAGTTCTCCCACCCCGGAATTCCAACCACGCTTCTCTTGGAAAATGATGGGATAGATGGTGAACAACATATACAGCAGAGCATACACGACAGATAAGTAAACCGCGACGGCGAACGAGATTGGGTCGACGAGGAGTTGCCATGGTCTAATGAGCGCGACCTTGAAAAGTTGCCATAATGTGCGATCGCTATCTTCGACAGGAGCCTTGACATTTTCGTAACCTGGAATTTTCAATGCCCTTATTCTCCTAGCTTTATTTACTAATATTTTTGAAGGTAAAGTCTCTGGGATAGTAAACATCAGAAGTTCGGTAATACCCGCAAGCCATAAGATGACGTAAAAGTTCCATCTCCAATCTTTTTTCAATTCAAGAAAGCCAGAGATGACAGGACCCAAAGCTGGACCAGCGAAGGTCATCATTGAGAACAAAGCCATTGCATTTCCTCTTTCCACAGGACCCCAAATATCGGCGAGAACTCCAGGCGCATTCGAAAGTGGCGAACTGGCCATGGTACCGGTTATGAATCGTCCTATCAAGAGAGCTGCGAAATTATTGGCGAAAGCACAGAGGAAGTTGAATGCCAGGTACAAGGTAAACGAGATATAAAAGATCCATCTTCGTCCAAAAAATTCTGATAATGGAGCCCAGAACAAAGGTCCAAAGCAGTATCCTAAAAGGAAAACCGAGATGACCAACGCTGCAACTTCGGCAGAGATATTAAATTCTTCTTCGATTCCCGTCAAACATCCCGATGGACTAGATGATGCAAATGTTGCATTTACGACGAGCAAAACTGCTATCACAGTAATATACCATCGTCTCGTGGTCGACCAATTCTTCGGATTCTCGATATCCCCTGGTCCAAAATCCAGATGCCCATTTTCATTTATGTATGGTTGGTCATCGTTGATATGTTTCGTGCGGTATGGCTTCGCATTTGGCCTTGACAGGACGCGCTTTATTCGATCCATCTAATCTTGGATAACAGTACAATTGTCAAGATGAGGATTGTTGAAGAAGAATGAATCGGGGGCGGGGGATCTACGTCTATACATTGGCATTTTGTATAATTGTGGATAATCGGCATCTTCTAGACTAAGTCCGTAGTAATAGTTGAGTATGGTTGAGTGAGTTTCGGATAGAAAGTGCCGTGTCATATCGTCATCATTGATCACTTACTTTACTGCTTTGGATTATAGTTCGGCTCGATCCTTATAAAGCATTCAATGGATAAAAGCTCATGGCCAATAGCGATATGCCTTGAGTTTCTCTAGCAGCGGAGATTTCAACTCGGCGAATGGTAGTTCATTTTCAATAAGGGGTATAGGGGTATTTGCACCTAGATGGGTTGAAACAGAGAAATGATTGACATGATTATAAATGTCAATATAAATGTCAATATAAATCTAAATCTAAATATTGCATCCTTTGAACATGGACTTAATGATGCTTGCTGATGCTTGGAGACAACCTTGAACTTACTTACATCACAAGGTCAGAGCTTCTGCACTCTTTGTCAACCTCTTTGGGTTACATAAGCGAAAGAAGGATTTAATAGTCGGCTCTTCAAGCGGCTGACTGGTTCCTCATCGGCCGCAAGAGCCGACTATTACATGGATCCTTGAGCAGCTTCTAAGAACCTTGATTTTGACGGAGGCATCTCCGCTCTCGTTACCTACTTCGTACCCAGGTCGTATATAAAACCCATGAACTCGTGGTCACATCCTATTCGGTTACTATATCTCTATTTATTCCTCATTTCATCTTTCATTTCCATTTTCTCGAGCATGCTCTTCTGGAATTGTAATGGTTCACGATACCATGGAACTCTCATTACTCCATCAATTCCAGAGAAGATATAAAAACGGCCGACGGGCCTAAGAAGCATGAGAATTATCAAAGACCAATATTGTGGCTTTAAGGGCGCAGAGCTTCTATCCAATCCCATGAAGACTTTTCCCCAGGATAATCACGATGATGGTCTTCTTTCTGCAGGATGACAAATCCCTGCAATTTCCCCATGATACCCGTCAATCTGGGCTTTACTATGATAATCGAGTTTTCCTCCCACTTTTGACAGCATTTATCGGTGGATCTAACAATGGCTATTTCTGCGAAGTACATGAAGAGCGAGCGAATCAATTGGAGGCTCTCAGGGTACCGTTCTTTGACAGGCCGGTTGGAGCATCTAAGTGGCTTATTCACGATTTTTGACTTTATGTTACCAATTTACCGACTTACGATTTCAACAGAAGGAAAGATGATTAATATTAGCACGAGTATAGAGAGTAGCATCCACTTAACTGACGATATCATTCAGTATCCTTCATCGTAATTCAAGAACCAAATACATTAATTGTGTCAAAAAGGAGGTATTTGTTGATATGACCCGTGCTGGAGCAAATGAGAGACGATGTTTACTGCGGCATTGATTCTGTTTTATTTCAGTGCCGAAGTCACCTTACCATGGCTCCTACAATGGATCAAAGTGAGAGCACATAATGCTGCGGACAAATAAAGAGAGTGCAGAGAATCTAGTCGATTATCTTTGACGTACAACTCTTAATATCTACCTAGTAGTCAGATATGGAGGAATTTTGAGCATGTGAACAGCAATTTCCGATGGGGAGTGTAGAATATTCAAGACAACCTGAGCGGTTGAGGGAAGTAGGGTTGATTGAGGAAACATCTACTTTGAACTGATAGTTAAGTCTGGTCATTTGAAACTCTAGTGGTGTTACCTGGCAGAAGGTAGTCAAGCAAAGCCTCCAACACTCCACAACTTTTTTCTTGATTTTTTCTCGATATCTATCTTGTCTGGTTAGTAGGCACACAAAGTATGAGACAGTCTAGCGGCATTCGAGTCTCTCCTACCTAGCTCCTAAGTTTACGTGAAACAGAATTTATTTTCTCGAAAATGGCCAGACAACACGTCCACATCCCCCAAGCTCACTTGTGAATTTTCAAATCTCTGATCATGATATAGGAATAATAAAAAGACGATTTAAAGAGAGGTCCATTCCATTACCAACCTTGATGGTTCCCAGAGAAAGATGATAAGGAGGCAGATATACCCGAAGATACACAGTCTCGAGAGGAAAATCCTCTTCACAAAGTATGGTGCATCACAAATTTCCAAGAGTGGTTTTAAACCAGTATATCAAACCTCATACGTCGAGAAATTAGCAAGGGAGGGGCTTTGAATCATACATGTGCTCATATCCAAGTATTTTCCAACTACCTAGGTACACATAAAAGATCAAATATCATCCTAAAAGACTTCAATATAGCTTCCTTAAGAGCACAATGAGAAGATTCTACAGGAGAGGAAATTGCCTACTGAAATTCTATATTTTGTAAGATTACAGAGCATAGAAAATGAAGATCAATATATTAAGATTTCAGGAATCGTACAGAAGCAAAACTTGGGAAATAGATACAGAATAAAAAGTGCTTGTGCATATACGTAGACCGAGATAGATCTCATACATTCTCTAGATTCATAGCCTAGAAATGGAAACAAAGTATCATATGTCCTCCACTCTATCGACGCCATGCATGATCTCTGGAGTCTCCACCAACAATACCGTAGTCAATTGCCCGTCTCATGACTCTCATCAGATTAAATTCGAGTTGGCCTTCATACCAAACAAAACAAAACCGACACCCACCCCACTTCAACCATCCCATTCCATCTCAAACACAAGTCCAAAAATTCCCAATAAATCCCCCCACAACAGAAACCTAAAATTAACTACACCCCCAATGCGAATCGATGTACAATACGTAGCATTTCTCCTCTAAAACTCCAGAAAATGAATCCAAATACTTCCAAGAACCATAAATACATACAACGGAATGCAAATCCGATACACATAGTCACCGAGAGGCCTAGTCCTAGTCGAAGATCTTTCGGCATACATACACAAGTGAAAGCATGATTTCCCATGTTTCATCTACCGTAATGTACTTGACGTCCTATGGAACACTCTCGTGATCTGATATTCAGGAAATACATTATAGTACTCCCTACAACAGGAATTATAACACGAAGACATCGATCAGAGATATATAGTATATACTATATGCTTAGACTTTCGATTCTCAGTCGATGATTTATACATGGTGCAGATGCTGTGCGAACTTGTATGCATATATCACATATCACATATCACATATCACATAAGAATACCCCCCTCGAGGGCAAGATCAAGCTTCCTCCAAAATGTAAAAAAAATGTCTAAAAATACCTAGCTTATCAAATATCCATCGATTTCACAAGAGGGATCGATATATACCCAGCTTACTCACCTACTCACATCCATACATCCTCATTTTGTAAACACACCCGTAGACAACTTACAAGTCATCTAGAATTCCATAACTCTGGAGTCTATATAATATCGAGGGATTCCCTTTCCTTCCCGTCATCTGCAAATATCTAGCATTGATTGTTTCCATCCCCCATTCCATGTATTCTACATCTTGATTCTTATCTCACTTATATTATCTCGCTCACCCAAATACCAAACAAGATATAAAATCCATCCATCCCCAGCCATCTCCATCTCTCCAGAGCTTACACAACCCCTCTCCCCAAAATCTCCTGTTCTTTCCCTTTGCTCCCCCGTCAATACCCATGCACCACTCTGTCAATATAAATATAGGAATCTTTCATAAGCCCCTCAATCTCACGCTCAGCATAAATCTTATCTTCTCAATGTCTTTTATTTCCAACTCCCATCCCTCATCTATCTTCTCAGCTACCCATCCTCCACTTCATCGACCATCTCTCGTCTCCCATCCCCCACCTCTCACCCGCCCACTTCTCTCTACTTCTCCCTTTCCCCAAAGAAATCGAAATGAAAAAACCCATCGATACCCCACCCCGCAATTCCCCCCTCCCCCCACCAAGACCACTCTCCATCGAACTCAAACTCAAGCTCCTCCCATCCAAATAACTACAACCACAACCAAAACCACACCCCCATCCCTATCCCCTCTCCCCCTTCCCCTCCCCAAAACAAATCCACCATGATGCCACCAAAAACTTAAGCGCCCAATTCCCCCATTCCCCCATTCCCCCAATACCCCAGCATCCCAGCATCCCAATACTCCCATCCCAGCTCCCAGCCTCAAAATAAGCGCGGCTGTAACGTCAACGCCAGGGCTGTGTTTTTCCTCCCATTTCATTTCATCCCCCGCCATCCCCTCACATCCACCCATCAAAATAATCGCGCATTCCAAAAACATTCTGCTCTCTCTTTCTGGGTTATTCTAGTGTACTCTGTTCTATACGCATAATAGACCATTGCACAAGGACGGTTCATTTGGACATGGGTGTTATATCATACATACATATATACATACATATATACATACCATACATACCCTCGTCATCAACATAATTTCCACTCTCCTCTTTACACTTAATAAATAAATCCAACATTCTATCCCATAAAACAAACAAACCCGTTTCTCCACTTCCTTCTAATTGGTTCTTACATGCGAAACACAGGCTGACACCACAAACACGTACCGTACCGGTTATATGTGTAGGTATATATGTATATACGTATGATAGGTAGATAGGTAAGTAGGTATGATAGATATATATATATTTACAAAGTTAAGTAAGTACCTAGGTATAGCTAAGTAGGTAAGCAGATATAGATAGATAGATAGACAAATATGCAATAATTCCCTCCAGCGTAGTAATCAAAAGGAGAGAGACAAAAAAAAGATTGATCGGATGTATAGATCCGTCTTTTCATTCATCCATTCGTCCATTACTGCCATCCATCCATCCGTCCATCCATCTTTTCAAATCAAATCCCGATCCAATCCATGCCAGATTCTATGCATGCATGCACGTGCGGTAGGTATATGCTGTTGGAAATCCAAATCATCTTCAACAAAAAATTGGAAGAAAAAAAAAACTGCAAGAGGGATATCATCAAAAATAAATAGAAATCGGTATGCAATGCTTGCTTATGCTGATATTTGTAAAAAAAAATTGAACAAAACCCACGTGACAGAAAACAACCAACAAATGAATCAACCCATCCAAATGGAAGGAGAAAGTAAAAACATAAAATGCATTGGGGTATAATCGTTAAAAAGCTGCAGACGAATCCAAAAGTAGAGTACGTGCTAATCGTCTACTTCTAACCGTGTACCCAGTGTTGACCAACTGAGAAGTTCATCCAATCCTTCTAAACTTTTCAATACTAAATACGGAAATTGTAACTTTTTTTTTGAAAAATGCTGAGGAAGAAGTGTGAGAAAAGGGAAGTAAGCAAGCGTGTGTATGTGTATGTGTATGTGCGCACATTTATTGATGTTCCGTGCGTCGGCTGCGCTCTCATTGTTGGCTCTCGCTACCATATCTCGAATCTTTAATGATGAGACAAAATTGACCAATCAATTGTTCTTTCTCACCCGTTGAAATTAAAAAATGTAACCTTCATGAGTCGTGCAACGGCCAGCACATTCTTTTCCTCATTTTCCACCATACAACCGACACGTCAGAAACCACAGTTAATTTAGTGTTTTAAATTACCAAATGCTGTAGCATGCAGTCCAAGAATTGTCGGGTTCATGTCGTGCTGCGCCTCTCAATTTTACCAAGGCTTCGTGTAACCCATTTACACTACGCTTTAGGCAAGCTTGACCCGAAATCTTGGGAGCAACAGTCTGCTGTGTTTGTACTCGGGCCAATCCATGATAATGCCCGCCACACTTCGTATACGCTTCGGTCCGCCCCTTCCCTTGTATATCCTATAAGAATTGAGGTATAGATTGCCACCCAAACTCCGCCGTCCTCACATATGATCCTCTGGGGATGTACCTAGCATATCCGGTCAATCAGCCGTGGGTACAGTAAATCCCCAACAACTCTCAATGTCGATCCATATTCTTGCAGGCGCTTAAGGTGCATATAATATGCGCGCGCATCCAACAATAATGCGCATAAAGTTCCATCCCATAAAATTCATTCATCATCCGTCCTAGCCTCAAAAGCGCGCCAGGCCGAAAGGCAAGGTTCGGTATGAAAAGCTGGACTAAAACCCTGGTTGAAATTGATCGCAATATCCGAAAAAAACTTAAAGTTCGCTAATCCAAACCACATTGACCAATCGGTCTTCGTTTGTAATTTCCCACCTCTTGAAACCTCAAAGATGTCTATGAAGGGGGTTTGACCGGTGCGCGTGCAGTCCATATATGCCTGAATTATGAATAAGTTAGTGAACTCTTGATACTCTCAATGAGGCAGTGCAATGTCAGATTGAGAGTTTGAATCGAGTTGTTTAGTATTTCAAAAAAGCCCAGGTGAACTCTTGGAAGATCTGACCATGAGGGAGAATACTCACAAATTATTATAAGCGCGGATTTTCCTATTGCAAATATCTCTCCTCACTTCTGTAATTAGCCTTGTGACATCATCTTTCGTCCACCCATATATTCTGTGCATAGGTCCAAGCGTCATTGCTTCTAGTCCCTGAGTGAGGGCCAGGTTGTACCATCTTGCAACATCCTTTTCTTGTGGATCATCGGGCCATGGATTGAGGGGAATTCGTATCACTTCTTCTTGAATATCGAGAAACTCTTCTTTTTGAAGCATTGCTCGAATCTCGGTATTATAAGCTAGAGGTCGAAAATTGCGCCGAGTAGCTTCGAAAAGGTTCCGCGCCCATGTAGCTAGCGCCGAGTCGGCTGGAATGTCCCCGAAATCTGAGCGAGGAGTAAAATCTATTTCAACCTGCTCGAAACGGCCCACCTGAGGCTTGAGATACCTTACAATATTGTATTAGGTAAAGTCATGTATTGTAGAAGGGGAGGTGAGATGGAGAGGCCTTACCTGCGGACCTTTTGGTATAATGCAGGCCAGCTGTTAATGCTCCCGGAAAGCATCCGTATATGAACCATATCCCACGACTCAACTTCGAGTCCCCACCAAGGTGATTCTATGTCTCTTTGTAAAAATTGTAAATTTTCGGGGATACTGGAGTGATGCTTAGTATATGACGTTGCTCGGAAGGAAAGATTCGTGAATTTCTTACGTTGGAGGTTGTATTCTAGCTAGGTCAAGCCCGAGAACTTCACCTGTACCCATATTTGAACCATATTTGCTATATACCGAAGTTGTCAGTCCCTTGGTTTTGCAGACTTATGGCCTCAAATGAGACAAAATCTTATTCTTACTCGGCCATATCAATCGCCCATATTCCGGTACCTGTCCCTAAGTCCAAAATTCGTGGCCCATCATAATTGTTCGTGAACGTGGTATTCCTAGAGTGTAATACACCTCCCATTGCGACTTCGAAAAATTTGTGAAATATATCCATCCGATCTTTCTCATCCTGTGGATGTATATCAGCATTTAGTCGTGTGCAATATCCCACCTAACAACACCTGGCGCATTTACCTCGTCGCAAGGAAACATGTATTTTCCTTTATGTAGTCCATGATATAGGCGTCCATTTTCAATGTAATCGGGTGGGGGCTCTTGGAAAGCCGCAGGAGGGGCAGGAGAAAGTGATCTATGTAATTCAATTCTGTCAGCGCATGCATAAAATCTGGGATGTAGAGAGCAATAACGGAGAGAATGCAGCCCACAATCTCATTCAGTAGTTGTCGATACAATTGACATGTGCGAAAGCTTCTGCTGATACCCAGGGAGTGGTTCTGAGAGCAGAGGGGAATGGAGAAAGAAGCACGTACCCATTGTTAGCCATGGCCATTGCAACAACCATCAAGTAAATTCCGATTCAAGATCTATTGTCGCGAACAGCCTTTGCTTATTCTGCTAACTTTGTAGCATAGATGAAGCTTTTGTATGCGATACTAAATTGTTGATGTCGGATTCTTCTTCAGTATGTGCCGGTCGATTGGAAATGTTGAGGGGATTTCGAATGGTTTATATTGCCATGCAGCCACTATATTACTGGAGTATATCGCCTGTATTCTGCTTCCTGAGCTCCCTGTCTGCTGGCTGACTCTGGTGTTCGACCTGAGTAATCTGATATATGACTGCGTCTCATGGAAATACAAAAATGGTTCTCGAATGATGTTGATCTAGGTGTTCTAAAGAGGAGCCGCGTGGAATTGTGGTACTGGTGGTAGTAGTGTCAAAACTATGATTGAATTACTTATGGGTTCGAGCTTGTTCTTACTAGTTAGTTACCTGGCGGCGGTAAAGCAAGCTATTTTGACTTTTTTTTATGGCCCCTTTCGTGCTTCGCCGTAACTGTCTGTAGTAACTTTTTTTTTTAAGTTAGGGCGTACAGGAAACGGGTAACGCCCGTGGATAATGATAATGCCAGTGGTATATCTCGGCTCTGGGGTTCGAATTCGTAAATTTGATAGGGTTCAAGGGTTGAATTAAGTGTCAATGGCTTGTCCAGTGGTTGGTTGTGGTGGTGGGCTGTGGTGGTAAATGGGTGGTCAATGTTGACAATTGGTGATGAATGGTGGAGAATGGTAGTCAACAGGAGCAAATAGCAGAGAATGATGACGATGGTAACGATGATTGACAAGTTGTGAGTTGGATGTTTGGTTGTCAATTGTATATTTGGCTGTGGATTTGGCTGTGATATGATTATGAAAAGTTCTACTAGGCAGGTAGGAGATGTAGGTCGGTGTTCTATAATTGAATACTTTGTAGACCCACCAGAGCTCAAAGAGGACAGAGCGCTGGAGATGAGACGAGATGAGATGAGTGAAAGATAGAGTGAATTTAGGAAACAACGACCCTGATTCTTGCAGGCATAAATAGCAGGCCTTGGGGAAGACAATGATCGACAGTTCCCAAATTTTCGAAATCCAATAATATCCTAACAATCCATATTTTGAATGGTCCTAAGCTCCGGAACAGCTGGAAGAAGTTTCAGAAAGTTCTGTTTTGAAAGAAATATTGGGTCGAGTCAAATATATGGTGTTGGATTGGTTGTATGTGCGTGTGTATGGATGTATGGATGTATGTATACCTGGGTAGAGATGGAGAGCTTGTTTTGTTTTTTTGGTCGCGGTACTTTGCTTCCATCCCCCACTTCTGCTAGGTGGTATTCCCAAAGTCCTCGAGTAGAAACCTTTTGTACGATAGTTTGCTGAACTATGATCTGTATAGTGTGCAGTGTACAGTGTGCAGTGATTGCAAGGTTACTACTGTCCTGTCCTGTCCTGTACTTCAATTATTTCCGTGCGATCGTTGTGTGACACCGCCAACGATGTGTATTGTCCCACACCTAGATTGCCAATCAAGGAGGAAGGGAACAAGAGCTAGAAGAAGCAATTGATTCTCAACTTCCTTCCCAGAGATTCTTGGAAAGATGTTGGTACAAGTAAGGGAAGAAATGAATATTAAAAGTGTAATAAATAATGATGATGGGTGATGCTGGTAATAGTAGTCGTTATTCGGCAAGTGAGTGCTCGGTAGTAAGGAGTGCTAGACCTTTGGATGTCTAGCAAAAGAGTACTTGTGATATCAATCGTGGGGAAAGAAGACGATAATATTGAAGCTGCAATTCAACAGACAACGTGGTCTATGGCAATGCATATTTATAGGGAGGTCGAAGTCATCATCAGTGGGGTTAGTAAAGTCTCCAAAAAAGAATGATTGATTACTTGATTGGGTATTATATTGGCAACAGACACATTGTTGGTATTGGTATTTCTTGTATTGTGTACAACGCTTCACTCGCTCACTCACTCACTCATCACCAGCACCAGCGCCAGCACCACCTCCACCATGCAAATATCTCTTTTCTTAGCTATTATTGCTGTCATTCTGAGTCTGATACCATGAATACTACTCCCATTGAGAAATTCAAGAAGGTTCCGTTTGCCAAACAGAATCTCAACGCCACTCAGTTGCATTTGTACGAGAGGCACAGAGAAGATGAGTAACTAGCAAATACCTGCCATACATAAATTGTCAAGGTACAATACAAAATCTACGATTATAGTGGTGTATTAGTGTACTGAATATGGTTAAAATATGGGCTATTATATGCAGAATGTATGTTAAGTTCACTAACAAAATTAGAATCGACTTTCTTGATTTAGACCTAAATTACATAGAACAGCTGGCTACTTGCTGGTCGTCATGACAGACCTAGGTCGAGGGCTCTTGTACATAGTACTCTTTGGTGGCTTATCCAACATTCTTCATCTCAAGTTCGTTCCAATTCCCCAATCAGTCATCTCAAATCTATCTTATTCTCCAATGATTTCCCCTCATACCTGATCCCCTACCAGACCTGCAAAGTTCCAAACCTACATCATACCCTAGATTACAAGCATCAAGCTATATCATTTCGTTCCATATTCCCTACCAATCTACACCTTGTCCCATGCTGGTAGGTATCGGAAGATTGTACCACAAGGATCCAAGTGGGCGGAGCCGGGATGAAATTAGCGGCACAACTTACCGTTCAAGCCTTGTCTCACTAATTCTTCCTCCCTTAAATAGCTTGCTACTATTCATGTCTTGCTTGGTGGTTATGATTTTTTGGATACTGCGTGAAAAGTAGAAACCAACAGCCTTCCAACTCGGACGTTCTCGATCATAAAATCCCGGAAATATTGTACTGCATTGGTAATCTTCTGCATACTGATATTTTAAATGTCTAATTCTCATTCTTTTTTTTTTTGGCGGTACCTCAATTGCTTACATTATATGATTTTATCTGGTAGGTGCGATGTAAATATACTTAACGAAATTATCGGTTGACTAGGTGAATTCGGAGTGTATCTTGCGAGCGAGATGGAATCAGTAAATGGATTAGTTTCGCCGCTAAAACCTTGACAGGAGTGGATAACAAGAGAGTGATGAACATTGAACACAGAATGACTTGAGATTATTGGACCAAATCATTACGATGTAAAATAATGTAGTCACTGCGGGTGCAATTGAAGTGTATATTAGGTAGGTCGGTACCTTGGTATGCACAGATAATATGTGTGACCCTTACCGAAAAATTAATGCTGTTCTTGAGCTCAGAGCTCAGGTGTAATTAAGGAGATACCTACTAAGTACCTAGGACGTAGGTAATATAGTTGATAGGTAGTATGTGTGTACCCTCGCAATACTCCATAGATACTAAGATGAATGAAGAAATGATATCATACTCGAGTATATCGATGACATCCCCGTTGCAGCTTGTACCGAAATTGGGAGACAACATGCTCAACAGGTTCAGAATATGTACTGGTACAACCAATAACTGATGGCAGACTAATTCATCATTTGTCTGGTTTTATCCAGAAATCTTGTTGTGATTCTGTGAGCTGGTAAACTATTCACAGAAATAGAGTGAGTTCAATTCATCCTCCTCTCATATCTCCCATGTGTTTCTCTCCATTGAGGTTGCTGCACATGTTGTAAAACACACATATATATGTGTACATATACATTTTACACATACATATACATAGACACACACCTACACACCAGATCCTCATTCCCGGAAGATTAATATCAATTTTCAATTCGATATCATTTCCGTCTTGGAACGTAAGACTAACATGATTGGATATTGGTGAACCCTCTAGAATGTTTCGCAGTGGTCCCATTGCGATGGTTCAGTGATTTAGTGGATCGAGAATAATGTAAGAGTTTGGTGATTCTATGAAATGTGGGAGCACAAGGGCTCGGCTTTCCGTTTTTTTATCTGTACATCTTTGCATGGTCCTTTCAAGCATAATCCTTTTTCGTGTGGAATTTATCCGGTACTAATGAAGCTAGTATATACCACTTTAAGGTTTTCACTGACTCGACGACAAGCTTACGGGTTATAACATCAGAATATCTATCTACGTACCTAGGTAGATATATATCAGCAACATATAATAATAGATGCTGATACTCAATTTCGGTATCTATCTAGTCTTTATCTAGTATACTTTTTGTTATCTTAAGTACATTATCCGTATTATCCATATTTTTGCCAATTTAATTTCATTTTAGATGAAGAAGATATCGATGGCATTCTCTCCCGGTCTCTATCTACTCTGTCTATATTTTCCCAGAATAAACCTGGTAAATATCTTTTGAAACTTTGAAAGAGACGGTCATCCCACTCTTGCGCCTTAGAAGTCAAGACATACCTAGGTAGCATCTCCAACCAAATTATGAAATTTTAATAATCTTGTATTCCCGCCCCTTTTGGACCAATGGCAGTACCTACCTAGAAACCACCGTTTCTTTTTTCGATCGTTCCTCGAGACTAACGCTCTCTGGACCAATAGTCAAACCCCCAAGACACCAAGAGCTTTACTCAATCTTCACATTTGTCTTTTTCGACGTCGTGCTGACCATACTCTCCACTTGTACCTGAACCGAACAAAATGCATTTCTGGAAATAGATGCGAGTGACCATGAGAATCCCGGAAATGAAATTTAATATATCGCAATTCTATCATGGTCCAAAGCTCGAACCTTATCAAGTCTCCTTGTGCTAATTCGTTGCATCTACCATCGGCACTAACATTCACATTTCACCTGCACCTTTGCGTCACGCCGTACATCGCATTGCGCGCTACTTTCTAATACCAACAGCTGTCAGCGCTTACAGGGGAAAATAGCAAATCATCTTTGAACAACATAAGCAAACTCTTCTTACCGCCATTTCACACAGAAAAGGTACTCTATCGAATTCCAGCAGTCTGGTTACCCCCTGCGGACGTTTCATTCATGGCCAAAAAATTCCTAGATGAAATTCACAAGAGCTTGTCGGTGTAAGCCTCATTTCCACGCTTTCGAAAGCTGAAATGTGGTGAAGATAACACGAATACGATGGATCTCTTTGATGCGAGTAATGCATGCCAAAAGTGCGGGAACCCGTGGAGAAGGGGCATGTTTTGATGTCAAGATGACAATAAACCCCCTCAGAAAAGTCGATCACAAGTAAGATTTTTACTATCATATCACACCGCTCAAGCTTCAACAAAAGCAATATTGCACATCTTTCCAGTTATACCATGTTTCAATACCTATACTCGGGAGTGTTATTTCTTACATCACGTCGTATCTCGTTGTGCAGCCCCTTAAGCGGGCTTCGGCTGTTCATTCTCAACAACCACTCTTGAGGCTCGCTATCATAGGATATAATATAAAATATGGTAAGGAATAATAACACACTATTGTAAAAATACACGTATACACATGAAAGATTAATTTCGCTCTATGAATATAAAGTACCTACTTTTTCACCAGGACTCCTAATAATATCCGAACCATCAGTGACCAGACCCATCTTGGTCTTTCCCTTCCCTTCCCGTTCCTTCCTCCCACTTTCCATTAGTGGGAATTTATGTAAATCAAATTATCTCCACCTTTCGGGACGACCCGACAGTTTGGTAACGACTAATGTGGAGGATCCTGCGGTACAGGGTTAATGTGTTTGAAAGTAGTCACATGGGCCACCCACCGTCACTTACTTATTATCACCCACCCACCTTTTAGGAGCGAGGCGCCTTGTCCGATATAGTCATATATGTCATAATGTTCCATATATTAAAGGGAGATAGACGACCCGACGACTAGAAAGAGATACAGTCCGAGGTACCAAAATCCCAGCCGGACTGATGATCTCGCTGACCTGGATGTAGGCAGCTCTAACAAAATTTGATGGATCAACCGAGCTCTTGGTTATCAAATCCTTGTCTAAATCCGAGTCAATCAAGCCCACAATTCTCTACTCAGCTTGTCATCTCTTGTCAACACTATCCAATCAATCTACAACACTTGACTTCCTATCACCAAAAAGCTCCAAATTCTAACCATTATTTTGGGCTTGAAAACGTGTCATGGATAATCATACGTGTTGAGAATTCGAGAATCCATATTGAGGAGAAAAAGAACAAAAGGAATAATGAAAACTGACCACTGGATCATTCTGCAACATAGTACACCATCCTGTCAAACGTCACAATCGGCGCCTTCAAAGCAATCATGTCTTGTTTGGATGAAGACGAATAATGCTCGCACCTAACACCAATCTATTCTACATGGTGCAAGCTATTTCGTTCCAGGATGTCGTTATTTGGAGAAGCTTTGAATCATAATCAATTCTGGAAGAAGGTGGATTCAAATCCAACAGGGATATACAGTTCAAAGACCATGGAGCTGGGTTTGTAATCCGTCGAACAACACTTGTGGCTAATGAGTATAACAAGAAGGGAATAGTTGAGATCCGACAACAATCCCAATTGCTCGACTTGATGTCTCAGACTATATCGTACAAAATTTCTGTTAGAGGCGTTGATCACATTCTTTCTTTTTTCTCTTGAATCATTCCCCACAACAATATTGTCTCAAACGGCAGCTCTAGAACATGATGTTATATAACTGAAACCGGACAGACTCGACTGTAAGGCTGGGAGAGGATCATATCTAGTCCTTTTCTACATATGCAGCCTCCCGCATCGTCAAGCCAGGGTTCCAAGGCACTCAATGGACCAAAGCATTTCAAATATTTTATTCACTCTTCTTGATGGTGTAACATTCTCTGCTCTGAAAACGAGCATGTAAAGCACCGCTCGGAGTGCAATCGTAAGGTTAATTCAGTGATCACATGCTGAAGTGATGGTGTGTACAGCACAACAAACTCATTGGTCGCTGCTTGATCCCTCACTTCCGGCACCAACAGTTGGATAAAGAACTCAAGAAATGCGACCTAATTTCTGGCCATACCTCACCAATGGGTTCCCGGTAAAAAAGATCTGATTGGCAGTACCAGGTATCTGGAATTGCTTCGTGCCAGCATGCAATACGACACCTCCACCCTAGCCTCCCAGTTTCTTCAATCATGTCCCAATTGAGTATCACACTATATCATTCTGAGATACCCTAGCACGTCCACTTCTCGTATGGAGACAGTAAATCAAAAAAGAGGGTTTCTTATTCGTATCATCAGATGTAACCCTAGGCTATCTCGTGATTGGTTACTATACAATACCGACACTCTGGTACGGAAGGAATCTTATCCCTGTTGAAGGAACTTCAAGAGTCAGCCGGTCTAATGTTCGCCCTTCAAAAATATACGATTGGTCGCCATAACAAATTTAGAATACGCCTATTATGCACAGAAGCTCGTGGGGTATCTAATTGGTGTGGCTGCACGTATATCTTCCAATTGGTGCATGCTCGGCATGTCAATCCGCAATGGTCGGTTCGCACCGCGCTTAGCCAAGGGGAGAAATACGGTGAAATGTCAGCATTGTCATTCAGCCCTGCATCTGGTGTAACCATACATTAGCACTACCGGAGCAAATTCATTCCCCGAGGTTACCAGCTGAAAGAGCAACCCGGACCGAGGATACTTCTCCAATGTACATCATATTCAATCTTATATGCAACCAATTTAATGCCCAACCATTGCATGGATACTGGTACTATACGAACAATATTCATGGATTTTCTTGCAGAATTCCGACTAATCGCAGGAAGCGTTATATCCCTACCATGCAATGTATGTCAGAAACTTTCTTTTCTGATACCCCCACGCTTTCCTTTATAATCTACAGACAACGGAGATAGCCAACTTATCGGACAATGTGGGGATTTTATCCCCGTTTGCTACAGCCACGTGGATCTCTCCTTGGAGAATATTCTCCAAAGCATGCAGAATAATATATTTATCCATGCAAGATAAATCCATATTCTCGGACTTATGCCCACCTGTTAACCGACTTCCAAGCATCTCAAATAATCATCAAAGTGAGCATCGGCGACCTTTGATCTGACTCATCTTCCGGCTTACGCAGTACAGATAAACAACTTTGGATGGTCTCGAATAACACTGCTCCTCTGCTCTGAGACCGACGGTCTCACCACTTACAATAGACCATGTGGGGTTTCCCAAAATGAGACAGCAGGAACAAATACTCGGGTCTACGCCAAGTCACCCTCTGCACCGCTGGCTCACACGTGGCTTCTACTTCCCGTCATGAACAATGTGTGTCTCGATCCGCCTTTTTGGTCGTCGCTTACAATATCCATAAAGCTTTGGACATTCTTGCGCAGTTCCACAATCTCTGAGCTTCTGCTGAAAACCCCTCAAATGGGGCGCGGCTGCAGTGTGGTACAACAAATATTAATAACTTTGTCATAAAAGGCGTCTTGGTCAATGGAATAAGACACGTCAATATGGTCATTCTCGTCATACGCGACGAAGAAATTCCAAGTGGAATTGATAATGCACTCTTC
This sequence comes from Botryotinia convoluta, assembly GCA_004786275.1. NCBI lineage: Eukaryota > Fungi > Ascomycota > Leotiomycetes > Helotiales > Sclerotiniaceae > Botryotinia > Botryotinia convoluta. The sequence goes on along the minus strand of PQXN01000169.1, from coordinate 60,868 downwards.
TGTCGATGGCTGCGTTACTGGGGGGGAAAGCATCTCATACCGTCTCACTGGTTTATCTTTCGGACCCGAACCGATTCTTCGGAAATGATTTCTTCAGATGCAATATGGCGTGTCGTCTGTTGTTTCAACCCTGTGTTATGATATCAAGTGAATCAATCATGCACCTCTTTTCACGTACTTTGACGTACTTTGTCCCTGTCCAAGATTCTTGCTGTTTCCTCGTCTCCATCATAATAAATGAATAAGATAGCTACCTGGTGGGTAGCGATGTATCGCTAAATTATAGGAATCAGACAACACGTCAAGATAGTACGGTTAACAGGAAAGGTTTTTTGAGTGTGTTTCATACATCACTTCAAGTGGGTATGAAAAGCTGGCCTTACGAATTCACGCCACACTTATCCTCCCTCATCAACCTCGTTCCGATACCTAATTTGCCCCTTTTTTGAGGTAAAAATATCAAAAACAAAGAAATCACGGAAAAGATGAGGAATTGTAGCTTGAAGATCTCTCTTCTCCTCTCTCTTTTACGCAATACAAGCTGCATTGCATCTCTTCATATAATTTCTATGTCCTCAGCTAGAGGGAACAATTTCCCAGATGACCGACCATACGATCATATAAATGGGGTTTTTAGTATTCATAGAAAACGCGTTCCTTAACTTTTTCTACTCTATTTTGGCGCTATAGCTGCTCCAGCTTTCTTAGACTTTCATAGGTTATATTTCATATGTCACGGTAGCTTAGCAGCTCAATATCACCAGTTCATCTAAATCCTAATTACTCTATGAAACTATCCCTTACCAAATTAGACAACCTGATGATTAGACCAAAACCCCTTTTCATGTTTTGCTATTTGAGTAATGAAAGTAATTGAAAAATAGACCCGGAAATATATCTGGTGCTCTGGTTATACCTGCTTGGTAAGAGTCTCACGCATGTACTTAGATACTCCAATATATAACATTCACAGCAAAAAATAGACAGAAACCCAAAATCAAGATACTCCTTAAGCATTACTACCTTTTTCTCCCTGCATACATGTATTTCATAACCTAAGCTCAATTTCCTTTCTCGTACCTGCGAACTTTCCACACCTTCGCTTCCCAGTTCCTCAAGATCGCCATTTCCAACAAAAAAATTCACGCTGACATTAGCATTTAAATCCTATCCTATCTGATCCTTCCCTTCGTATCCTCTACCCAGATCATTCTTTATCCCTAAAATATAATCACACTAAGCCTTTGCCTCTTATTTTCTCTTCAGATATGCGTTCCCCGTTCTCGTATTTTCAATTTGACACCTATTATATTCATTCCTCTTTACTTCTTGATCTGAAAATCCCTCTGCTCCAGCCTATTCATCGTTTATCACCGTTTCTTCCTTCCTTTCCCTGCCCCACCGCCTGCTCATTCTCTCTCCTATTCCCTACCACCTTTCTCCCTCTTCCTCTCCTCCTATTTCACTCTTCTCCCCCCTCTTCCTTTCTCCTCCTCTCCTCCCTCGCCCTCTCACACTCCGGACACTCCTCCTGAAACGTCGTATACTCCAGACTATAAAACCTACACTCCCTCGAAAACTCCGGTAGATTATCCCGACAGTTATCATTCTGCCTCATTGTCACCGCGTCGGACTCCGGTTTCTTGTGGCCGCATTTGTATTCCCAGGCCCATTCTGTGCACATTTTTCCGGTTGGGGGGTTTTGGTTTGTGATTTCGGGGAATGGGTGGAGGTGAGGTGGTGTTTGTGATGGCAGGTTTGTGATGCTAGGTTTCTGGTAGTGGGTTGTGTTGGTAGACTTGTGATGATAAATTCGCAGTAGTAAATCCGTAGTGGTAGATTCGTAGTAATAGTAAACTCGTAGTGATAAACTCGTAGTACTAATTCCGTACTCGTACACCCAAACAGTACAAGAAATCTAACTGTTATTCCCTCTACCTTTATCCCCAATAAAACTCCCTTACAACCCAATATCTTCGACTCAGAAATTGTATATTATGACTGTATGTATCGGCTCACGCTTAATTAACTGACTGTGCTTTTCGAAATTCAATTCAAGTCAAATAATACTATCTTTTTTTGAATAATCTCCAGTGTGTTTATGAGGATCGAATTCATACAAATCTCCTTTCTTTCTTGAGGGTGATTTGTAGCAAAAAGATAGTCCATCCACCCCTAGAAGATTCCTGATTTTATATCCCGAACTAACAAAGAAAACCTTATACACACCCCCCATCGCGATCCGAGATTACTTTTCTTTCTTGTTCATACCTATCTATGTTCAGAGTTTAGGAGCTAAGTAGTAAAAAGAGAGGAGAGAATAAAATGAACAAAGAAGCCGCTATGATTCTCATTCCCTAACCTACCTCGGTGATTATGATAAAGACAAATTCTTGCGCACGCTCGAGGGAGAAAATGAAAATGAATAATTTATTGAGAAAATTCACTCATCATGTGCCTTTAAATTATACTCGGAATTCCACCCAAGAGAAATGAAAATTCATATTCACCCCCCAACGACCATTCTCCCTTCAGAAATTTCTGATTCATAACAAGCACTCACGCACTCAAATAAAACAGCACGAGCACGATCGTTCGCTCCCACGAGATCCTACATCAAAGAAATCAAAGTATCAAGAGTCTCAAAAGCCCACGGCGTATGATGGTCAAGTTAAACTCCTCTATAAACGGTATTGCATAGTATGATCCAGTTTCATTCTGCCCTGTGTCACTTCATTCCCGGTGCTACGCACGTATACATCATTACTCTTCACAGATTCAACGTCGATCTCGGGGTCGTTAAGAACATGTCATGATATCTCATTATATTTTTCTAGTAGAATCACCAGGTTACAGCGGATAAGAAGTTGAAAAGATTGTGATATGTGGTATGAATAGTGTAGTAGTTGGCTATGCATAGCTTGAATTTATGCCCCCGGTCATGACTATGGATGTTCAGTCTTTGAGCTGAGCTCTCTTTGGGTAACAATAAATTGTGTGAATGCCAGGCGAATCGATGTTGAAATATACTGCTTCTTGCGTATATTCAGTCATGTTCCATCATCACACCAGCACGTAGCTATAGCACAAGCAATCTCGTCGTCAGAATTGTCGTCACAGGGAATTCATTTGTGCATTCAATAGCTAATAAGTAATGCTAGATCTCATCTCATATTAGAAAAACTAAATAGAAAAATACATGGCAGCAATTACTTGCATTAAAATCTCATTAAATCTTGCTTGAAAGTATTCGATATCCTTCTCGGAGAGGCTCCTGTGTCGCTCGCAGAAAATCTGCCATGAAAGGCCAAGATTTCTCGAGGAATTCCATGCCATGGGATGTGTCTTGATCCGTTCCGTTTCGTCCCACTATAACCGTACCTTGACTACCTACCGTCGCATCGATACATTGAAAAGCTTCACTCAGAGTGAGCCCATCATTTGGCTCAAGATCTTCCTTTGACCACTTGCTTTGTACCTGTTCTGCTAGGCTCGGGAAATCTTTCAAGCGATCTTTCCAAGCTGAGTATGGATGAAAAAATTCCATATGAGTATCCAGGGCAAGCTGGTTTGTATAGCTGCAACGTGAATTACCACATCTACTAACATTCTCAGTACATCGAAAGCTGGATAGAGTTCTGTCACGATCGTGCGAGCTACGATAATGGTCTCGCAGACCCAACGCTGCGATGTGTACATTTTCTATATGCTCAACAACCCCCTTGTAATCACGGAATGTACTGGATCTACAGGCAGCCAGAGGACAGACGAGCTTGCGGAAACCGTCGTGTTCCATCGTACAATGGGTTTGCCACGCTTGGTCTCCAGCTAGGCTTCTATACCAAGTCATCCCGCAGCCGTTGATGGGACATGCCCAGCGTGATAATAAGGCTCGAGCGTGTTGGTCGACATCGTTCCCATTCCCGATTCTTGTCTCTGCTTTGGCCGGTGCTTTGCGCGCATCATTCGACAGTGTCAAGTGTTTTGAATATAACTTTGCTTCGTCACATGGACTTTCCAACCCCAGACACACTCGCACAAGCTGATATAAGGGAAAAATCAAATACTTTCGTTTTTTTGTAATCCGCCACAAGGAATCTGGATGTGGGCTGGGATTTCGACGTTCTTGTATAGCAATCAAGAACTTGTATGCTGGGTAATTCTCTCTCAAATCCACCCATGCGCGAGGTGAGTTGGAGATACCATGATTACCCAATGACACCAGGAGTATAGTATCGCCAGTTGCCGCAGATCTCATAGTAGAGACGAATACCAATGCGCTTTTAGAAGAATAACCGTGCATCTTGTTAGTGTTGCCTAGGGAGGGAATTGGTGAATCGATTTTATGATCTTTGAGATGTACGGAGTGGATATTGGTATGATCAACTTTGATGTTGAGCAAGGCCATGATGCCGTCTGATATTGACGCAGCTGTATTCCTCACGTCATATATTCTGTCTGAAATATCTGGTGAATCTTTGGAACAAACAACAATGTGCTTGATTGGATTGAAACTCATCCAACGTTTCAGTTCCGGAGAAAGGAAATTTTGATTATGAGATCCGTAAGTTGCGGTAGTGCTATATTGACTTTGAGCTGGGTCAATTTGGTGATTAGTAGTGACATGACACCTTTTGAATGGTTTTTTTCGACTAGGAGAATCCAATGTTAGGTCTACAATATGCTCTCTCTTTGGGCACCTGCCAGTCGATACTGGTTTCAATGATCCGGGATCGCTTGCGTATAGCTGCTGACTTTGATGATTTGACGAATTATCGGATTCAAGGGGGCCCGCAAGATCAATGAAAGATATGGACCTGTAATTAATTGACTCGCTATCGATAGACGGACGGAGTTGAGAAATTGAATGTTTGACTTTAGGTTCATCATGAACAGTAGGATGACGAGCAAGTATCATTCTATCTTGCTTTTGTTTACCACTGACGAAGCTGCGTATATTGGACAAAGCATGGGTAAGAGATGTGGTACATGCCAAATCAGGTAACTTGGTACGTTGAGCTTTATTTTCTTCTTGCTGGGTAAGACCACCACTTTGCGTCATAGTCTTCATCTTAGCGGTAGCACGATCATATTGAAAGACGCAGGCACGTCTAAGATCGATCTCTTTATTGCTCTGAATGGCAATAGTCTTCTTTTGAGTTGCATTCCAGTTGTTGGGCTCAAGGACAGAGGGATGTTTGGGTTTGGTGGCTGAACTACTATGTACAGCGGTGTCTTTATCTATGCATGCATTTCGTCTGCATTCCAAATCAGGTAGAAGTTTGAAAATAGGTGTAGAAGATGCAGACACAGCTTTCCCATTTTGATGGCTTGTTCTCGGTACCGTAAAATCAGGAAAGATTCGAGTCTTGTATTCATGAAAACCCCTAGTTTCATATATCAAAGGTGTATGAGGATTCTTTGGAAAATAAAATTCCGTGAATTGATCGTGTTTATCATCAAAACGTTCCGCTTGGTGATTCTTGGTACCTGGAAAAGGGCGGTATATATAATGAAAGGAATTCTCCTGGGGATGCGTATATATCCTTTCGAAGCCAATTTCGTTTTGTGCTTGCCCCTCATCATACATGTGGGAAGGTTTATTGTCTCCATTGTTCATGTTCTCGGGTAGATAGATGTTGTTGACGACGTAATATCTTGATAGTTCGATGTTTGTGATAGGTTGTTGCTGACTATTTCCCTTGTCATCGTTTGAGATGGGAGTGTCATCTTTAATAGTAATCGAGTGAATAGATCCCGAACTGGCACTGCGCAAGTTTAGTACATGAATCTATTTTGTTTTTGAGATGAAGGATTGGGTAGAGTTCGATAAGAGGATATGTAGAGACTGAAGCAACGCAGATATTGCTTTATTGACTTCTGCATGATCTCCCCTTTCCCACAAACGTTTGGCACGGAATATATGAGCTACCAAGAAGAGTGCAAGAGATTGACAAGACGAAATCGCGGTTGTAATAATTCGAATATGACTTGCCTTGCAGAATGTATCGAACTGAGGACCGGAAGGTCCGCGTCTAAAACCATCTCTCCTGAAGGAACTGATGGTATATATGTAGATCTGCCAATGTCAGCGCTCTACTCCAAATCTCAAGGAGAGACATAGACTCACTTCATTTTGATTAACTTGAGTAATTTTGATGTTATGGTAAAGTTGAGAAAGTGTATGCTTTGAGATTTCTTTATGATCTTGAGAGTGTAGATAGGACGGGCTAAGTGATGACAGACTCTAGAGTTATGCCAATGGTGATTCGAGACAATGTATCTTGTTATATTTTATGCGCAAAGAGCGATCTGGAAAGAAGCTCTAGAGTCTGCATGCTGTGCTTCCAAATATAACGAAGAAGGTTGCGATAGGCTATGCAATGCCTTATTTCACTAATGAAAGAATGCAGATTGTTCCTTCCTCGATGCGGTAATCTGATTGCGGAAAAGAAAGGGTAAGAAGGTCCTGTCAGTCCGGGAGTCAGATTAAAAGTTGAGTTCCTATCTTCATTTCGACCAATGTCATGAATCGAAAGGAATAAAAAGGCGTGCGTGAGTTAAGTCAAAAAAGAATACATACAGGAGAAATCGCAATTGAAGTTATTTTGAGAATTGGTTCTATCAATCAATTAAGTTGTATAAACTTAGAACAACTGTATTGCAATGAAGGTCTGGCATCATATTCAGCTGCTTAATAGATTGCTGAAAAGCTTTTGGAAGATATTTGACGATATCTTATGACGGAGAGCTTCTCGTAGTACATTATCTCAGTATGTAGGTGGCTAGATATCAATAGTTGCGATTTTTGTTCGAGCGGTCAATCAACTTACCTACATCACCCAATCGTAAGTCCAGTGAGGATGTTGTATATGGATTTATATTGAGATTTCAGATGAACAGTTTTGAAAGTGATGGTATTACTGAGAAGCTTTGAATTCATTTTGGTTTCAACTTGGTATGAATGGTTATTCTAGCTACAGGTAATACAATTTATACATCGATAAAATACAAATCGCTACGAATCTTTTACTTTTTTTTTACCTCAAGTGAGGATTTTGGATTTTGGATTTGGTTTGCGAAAACAACAAGATTCCACTACAAAGTACATTTTTAAGACAAATTCATCAACCCCGTTAACAAAGCAGAAAAAACAGAAACAAAACAACAACGTGAATAAAACCAAAACCGCCAAACTCTAACAACGCCATCACAACAGCTACTAGCAGTCTATCTATCAATGGCTAGTAGTGTAAAAGACAGCGCTGCCTGCAACTCAACGCCATACTCCAAAACGACAACCCATGCTCCAACAACACCATCACAACAATTATCAGCAGTCTATCTATCAATGGCTGGTAGCATGAGAGACAACGTTGTCTGCCACTCAACATGCAACGCTCAACAACACCATCACAACACTTAACTACTAGCAGTCTATCTATCAATGGCCGGTAGTGTGAGAAATGGCGCTGTCTGCCACCCAATTGCGATCCCGACGAGTGAATCTTTCAATGTCTGAATAAGACTCAGATATTAAAAGATTCTCATTCTAGGACTACGATTGGGATCTTTTGCCTCTCTGCCTCCTCCTGCTTCCATCTATCTACGACGTCATCAGGCACCCATAGATTCCACCACGCCCAGCTGCCCTCGACAGGCTCACCATTGCCAGCTTGATGATGGTTGTTAGGTGCACCACCCGCGGGAGCGACAAGAGCGGGGACAACAAGAGCGGGGGCGGCATGAACAGGGGCAACAGGGACAGGGGTAACAGGGACGGGGGCAACAGGAACAGGAGCGGGAGCGGCAGGGGCGAGAGGAGCGGCGGCAACAGGCTGTTCACCAGCCGCTTTTTCAGCAGCAGCCCGGCGTGCAGCAGCCCGTTCAAGAGCCCGGCGATTAGTTCTCCGACGAGAAGCAGCCCGGCGTTCAGCAAGCCGGCGAGCAGCAGCCTCGCGCTCCTCATACCCTGGATCTGGCAGAGTTGACACAGTAAGGCAATTAGCCAAAGGAGATCCGTGAAGATGGGGGAGATTCTCTTGCATGAGAAACTCCCGGGTTTGGTGGTTCCACACCAATGGGAGAGCCCCGCGGACCTCCATTGGTCTGTAATATCTCCCTGTACCCGTCGGCACAAGGATATATTGTCCAGGTGGGAAGTCAAGAATATCCCCCATCCTCGTCTCCCTAAATGCAACCACAAAGCCAGGAGCGACCGGTAGGAGCGGCCACTGATTGCCGGGAGCGGAAACATCCGGCCCTAAGAACTGAATGTCAACCATTATGTAGATTGTAATGGTTATAGGTAAAAGTAAATAAGCGAAGGTGATTTGTAGAAGGGGTAATTTATTATTCAAGAGTTGATCTAATAAATTATATAGAAGAGTGAGTGAAGAAGTTGATATTGGAAGTTATATCAAGAGAAGATTTTTGTAGCTGAGGAATAAATTTCTAAGAATAGGTCATTCAGAGCCGTATATATAGATAGAATTGAGATTTCCATTTCGACTGAAAACTCTGTACTATCCTCTTTGGGCCAAAGAACACCATGAGTTTTTCTGTTTGCCAATATCTATAGACTACGTAGAAGTGATGATTTAGGGGAAAGTTTAATCTGGGTTGAATTTGGGAAATTGTAAGCGGGGGGTGTCCAAGTCTACCTACCCGAGGGGCATTGTAGATTATCCATCGAGGAAATAGCGTGGAGATTGATCGATGGTCCAATCACTTCAGGCAGAGAATGACCCTGCCATGGCACGGCTCCACTTAGGATAGATCAGAATAAGGTTTATGCGATATGTCGTGCATATGGACGTTTCAAAATCTAGATCCAACTGAATATTAGAATCATCTGGAATGTGGAGCTTTACTTTGGATATTGAACTGGTTTGAATACCTCAGTTATTTTGGTATATTATATTGTTTTGGAATGTTGAACTCAGGTCAAAGATTGAAATCATGTGAAATGTTGAACTCATGTTAGATGCTGAGCTGCCGTAAAGAATGATATCCATATTGAACTATAAACCAAATTGAGATATTGACCCAAATTCGAATTCTGTGATACCTCTGATCATTGAAATCTTCCATTCAATCTGTTAATCCGTACCCTCTATTGGACAGCCAAGGTGCAAAGGAGTATTTTCCTACTAATTCTGACAATCGAGAAGATACAATAAGCTAAGGCGGTCCTCCAATCATGTTTGACCGAGTAAGATGCAAATTTTCGATTCATTACATGCTCCAGACCATGTAGATCCCAAGTAATCAAAGTATATCATCGAAATCACATTTTGGCTAGGTTAATACTCTGGGAGTAGTACAATAACCAAGTCTCTGTCCATCAAACCTTGGACTCTGACCTTCGGAAACTTTGATTACATGAATTTGTACGTTTGCTAATCGCCGCCAAGCTTGTAGTTAAGCGCTGGAGGAGTCATGATCAATTTGTTGCACATACAGTGGAGGTTTTGTACCACCATGTTGTGAAAATTCTGATGAGCTTGAAGAAAATCCTTTTCAAGTGCATATAGTATGAAACTCAATCTGAATGGTTATCGTCCCTCACAACGAAGCGGACAGAATGCAAAGTATAATTCATGCATGTGACATGAAGAACAAGATAGGTAATGACATCGATGTATTGCTGAATGACGATAGTAGCGGCACGACGAGATTTGATGCATTCCTACGAGCAATATTACCCTTGGCGTAGACATGGACAAGTATCCTTCATGATAGATATACACTGTCAATACTATAGGTTGACATTAAAGCTGATTTAATAGTATTGTGGGAAGGTAAGAGGGTGTGAAGGACTAGGGTATGAAGAACTAGGGCATGAAGAACGAGGGCATAGTGAGATGAAAGACGTGATGTTGAACAACTTTTACTCTCTATGGTAATTATGATACAGTATGCAATTAGACGTTCATGTAGAGGTCAAGACAATATTATTTCCTCTGAACTGTACTCGATCTTCTTGGTTGTCTCGAAATTAGAATGAATACTTCATGTTCTTTCTGTCAAGCACCCTCCTTCCCATCTTGAGTCAGGAGGCATTATCACTTTTTTATATCATTTATTATCGATAGATAATCTCAGCATTTAAGATGTAAATTGAAAAAGTCATATTTTGTATGTCAATTCTTTACAGAAAATGTGTATGACGGAAGCATGGGGAGCATATCTGCAGCCAGTTGGGTACAGAAAGACACTTCCATCTAACAAACCACCTTTTATGTTCTTAAGGATCTCAATATATTTCTCAGTAACAGCAGAAATTCATCTACTTAATACCTTGCTTGAATTAATTGAGATGTTGAGTGGGGGTTTCGAAAAAAAATACGCTTGAGTTTGAATACGCTAGCATAAGTGGAAGGAACGACCACTTGAGCCTCAACATGACAATTGATCCACACGAATCAACAACATCAATTATCTACAACGAATTTTTTTAAAGAGCATCGATGGCTAACATCGCAGTTGATAAAAAAGACTCGAAAAGCCATTGAATCGAGCCCCTGAATTTAGCGAATACTAACATTTTACTGACCTAGAATGATCAGATAGCAACACCACCCTCTTCTCCGAGATTTTCACTTAAATAACGATTTTTCACGAAGTACGAGCGGTTGGGGATATAACAAAAGAGTTTGGCGGGGCGAAAAGCTGGAAAGCGACACACACGGAGGACTATATGGCGTTTTCACTCGAATATTCCTCAATTTTTGGCTTTAATTACAGGCGATAGAACTACATCAATCGAATACAAGAAATGGAGTTAAAGTAAATGGATTCATTCTCAAAAGTTTGCACAATTACCCATCTAATATCGCAAGATTTGCACAGTTGAGGCAGCAGACGGCACATGATCAATGTGGTGAGCGTACAATTAATTGAAACAAGATTTCTTTTTCGACAATAAACGATATTGACCTTAGATCCTTTTCCTATCACTTCTCTTGTTGCGATTCGGTCACTAAAATTGCGAAAATATATCGAAGACCGTATAAAAGGCTACAGAGGTCCAAAACGAGTTATACTCATGCGAAACGGGCTTCCGACGGATTGATAACAAGACAACAACAAAAGTAGTTGTAGACACGAATCTAACTATTTGGCATTATCAAAGCTGAATCTACAGTATAGCATCAAGAATGATTTCTACTCGATATTACTACACTACTCTAGCACGAAGATTGAACCATGGGGTGCTTCAATTTCAAGGTGCCGAAAAGACTGATTTCTTTGAGACAGGCGTTCGCAAATATTTCTATCCCTGCGAATGCAATCAGCAGCCTCGTTAAAGGCATCTTTCATTGTATATATCAATGATTAGATAGCTAATATCGCGATTCCCCAACGAACTCTCGAACTTTGCAGCAACCAACATCATTCGCATAAGCGTGATCAACACTATCCGCAACTAAAAGAGGTACAGCAATACTGGAGTCAAAATTCTAGTATGTGAAGAGATATATACTAATCGAGAAATAATGCGATAATCGTGCAGGAAACTACGAAAGCCTTCAAACGAAAAGGGAGTTCCGGACATCTCAACAGACTACTCCCCTTCGAATCGAACCGAATTCTACTCCGGGTGAAACTCATACCGATAGATCTCAACGAAGCTCTCGTCTAACAATTGATCAATAATAATTGGAAAGCTCTGATTCTCGGGTTCCTCTATTTCGTTACACGGCAGAGGTTTCAGGTTCGATTCTGGTGTTCGACACCTTATATCATTGCACTGTCTTTAATGGTATATCGTGTATGGCACAGACTAAAGACGCCATATATCGGTGTTTCTTTTTATATATAGTTTGTATGCTGCGTGCTGCTCAACGTTCAGCTTCCGCCTTGGTCCTGGAAAGAATTTCGAGGAAACTGACACGCTATGCTCCTCGATCAACCAATTTTCATCTGGAACAAAGCTAATAAAGGAAGCTTATCCTAGGTCATGTGAGCTCAATTGGTTCTTCGATACGCGCGGGTGAGGTGGTGGAGATGGACTGGGATTGAAGAACGTCTCTGGAGATTGGAAGTTGAAAATACTCGGGTGATCTGAGTTGTCTTTCAGGTATTTACGTAGAAGTTGAATCCTATTCTTCCTTCTACAAAAGTGCGATAACCCAGGCGTTGGAGGAAGGCGAAGGACTCCCGAGCTTGGAAAGGACGTCTAGACGATGAGATATTGATCAGGTGATTGCACGAAAACTTATGGCTGACATCTACATGGCAATACAGGGGCAAACTACCAGGCAGCGAACTATTAGTAAATGCTCGAGCATCTTGATACTTCGAACAACTGGCTATATAAGGGCGGCAATAGGGTCGAATCCGACACCGTCCGAAACTAGCCATGAAGCTTGCGAAGCAGCACCATTTTTGGTGTTGGAACTCTCTACTATACTGAATATATCAATTTTTACAACAGGGGAGCTCTTCTAAATGACGGACGAAAGAACTTTGTCTGTTTGTTGCAGCCAAATTTACGCGAAAATAAACGAATGCTGGCTTTCGGAGCCTCGTTTTCGATCGAAAAGAGCAGAAGGCACTTCGGAATTTGCACTTGTATCTTCCAGAGATACTTGAGCATCATTCAAAAGACTTAAGCCCAACCTTCTGTACTTGCGTATCCGAATTCAATCCTTCTTCACTATTTAGCTCTAGGAAAGAAAAAGCTCGCTCAAGTTGTAGGGAAGAAGACTAGCAGCCGACAGTACTTAGTGATTTTCCCAACAGGTATCAAAGATATTAAAAAAGGGAGTTCAATACGCTGCTTGCGCTGAAGTTGATGCAAGATTTTGCTCCATATATCTTCGTATGTCCGATTTATCTCGTCCGGACTTGAAACTAAAGTATGTACGGATGACCCAACAATCTTTTGCTGAGTATCCCATCTCATTCTGGTTTACCTCATTTCATATTGTAGAGAACTCTCAACTAACTTGATGCTGCAGGTATAATTTTCTCCCATCCCCTTTACTATCGTAATCCATATCTCGATCAATACACGAGCTGCACAATTTCTCTCGGTCCTTGGCGAATGCGCGGACTTGCAATGAAATTGGAGCACATGTCTCTACGGCACACTTGAAACACACGTCGAAGCTCGTTCATCTTCTCCATGGTTCTTTTTCTTTCGCAAGAATTGGGACGTACTGAGAAGCTGGATTTGGATACGAAGAGTTGCAGGGGAAACCTTTTCAGAATACACACGAAATTGGTACATCAGATCAAAGCTGCATTTTGAAGATGAAAACTACGGTTCGCTTCCATTTACAAGGGATAGAGAGTATGCACGCGATCCGACCGGAATCTAAAGATCGTATGAAAACTCCTATACAACCGGCACATCTACCACATCGTGTCACTATACTCTACCCATCTCAAGAATGAATACACACTTTCTCTTTGGTTTCCAAGGTTGGCCTCGGAACTTCACGCGATTCTTCCATTGTCAAATTCAAGACCAGTCTTCGATATATAGTCAATTGGCGTTGGGCATGGAAAGAATCGTATGGAGTGGATACTAGGAGAAAGAGGGAGGGGTTGGCCTCGGCGCTATATTCTTTGTGGTATTTGGTGAAAGTGGAGGTTCATTTTTGAGATATGTGGGAGTCAGTAATTGATGGGCTGATTTAGTTTAAGGAAGTTTTCTGGATGGGCTGTAATGGTGGGCTAGAGACTCATTTGTATGTTGTGGAATTGGAAATTTGGAAAATTTGAGAGATATAGACTAATATCTGCGAAGGAACATAGCGATTCTATGTGCAAGTGCATTGCCGGTACTAATAGCACAGCGTCTCAGCATCGGAAGTGTCACTTATCGGGCTCTCGGAGAAAATACATAAATCGCGAACGATAATATAAATAGAACCTGCGTATCAGAGCCGTAACTAATGGTAATTACTCACGCAAGACTACTCATACAGAATATCAAAGTAATAAGCCAGTAAGATAGTAAGTATGAGAAACCCCATTAAAAACACACTTCAGAGTTACCGACAAGTGTTTCAAAACAGAATAGCCATCACTACAAAGTAAACATCGAGTCGAAAATACAGAGCAAACGAACGATAACGGGTCTGAATAAGCGAATCATAATGAAAGGGGGTGCGAGCGAGCTATTTGGCGTGAGCTTCCTTCTACCAATTAAACTTGTGGTATGAAGGTATTTCGAATTTCGACGATAATGACAATTTTCTGAATTCGGTACAAAAATCGAGGATGGAAATAATGTTCAAAGATATTTGTATGTCCTAGATACTTTACTACGATAATTCCCGTTGAAGGAGGACGTCGTAAAGAAACTTCTGTAAGATCTGATATTGGAATTTCACTTGAAAATTATGGGTATGATATTATGGTATCACGATACCATGCTATGCAGGATCTTGAAGTTGAGATAGAGAACTAATCCGGTATTATTGGTTTACTCGCAGATTTATAATGATGTAGATGTGCTACTAAGGGCAGATGGGGGTTTCTTCCGGCCAGTCTTTATTAAAGCTGCTGGGAAGAAATTCAAAGTTTACATATGTCTCTTTCTAGATTCATCAGTGCACAGCGATCCAGGGAGTTCTTTTCATCTAGGAAGGGGGGAGAGTTCCTGCTTTATATGGCTCCTTAGAAGATGAAAGTTGTGTATTCCTTGTCCCATTCTTGTAGTAGATACTGACTGTGGCGCCGAGGTGAGAAATTTCATTGAATCGTTCATTGAATCCTTTGGGCGATGGCAAAGAATAGGGGTACAAAGAACGGGTACTTGCATGTTTTACTAGTCGAATACAGCTCACCTTCCTCTCGCTACCCTCTTTTTGATATCCCATCCACTCTTTTAGCGAGATCCGCGGAGTATCTGTCGAGCCTTTCAAACCATCTTCTCTGTACAGATAACCCTCAGATCACCTCTAGATAATTCGTATGCATCAATATAAGCATAAATGTATAATACTAATATAGCTAATATCAGTATAAGTAACGAAAATCCACTTTTCGCTTAAGTCTGAGGTCATCCCCAGGTAACTTGATAGCCTCTAAAGGCTTCAAGCTTAGAGTTGAATGAATGTAGTGTGCAATACACACAGAGCCTGGAACTCGATATAGGGGAGCCCGCTCGGGAAAAAGAGGGCACACTTCGCACACCCCCTCTCCCCCCCTCACGTAGCACCTCCTTGAGCACATATTGATTATATAGCTTTTCTATCTCAGCTATATAACCTTTGGTTCTATAATCGAAAGTTCAACGAATCAAAATCACTAAAATTTATGGTCAGCCTTTTTGAGCTTGAGCTTGAATCTTTTCATGTGATTCAGACACAGTCGGATTGTTGAACGGCATGGAGCCGTGTCCTGAAATCCTTTCTCTATATGTTAGCATGAAGTGCTAAGGTAGTGTTTTAGGTATAAGCGAGAATTGTTGGATAGATAATCCGCGGATTATTCAAAGATTATTTCAAAATTATCTGCTCCGCGGATAATCTGTAAATAATCCGTAGAGTACCTGTCCAGATTTTGAAGTATCTCCGCAGAGGAATTCCGTAGATTATCTGCAAATTGGTGCATAGCCGTGGATATCCTGCAGATAATCTATGGGTTTCCTTCCAGATTTTGAATTATCTCCGCAGACGGATTGTCCGGGGATGACCTGTTGGATTCATTCTCCGCTCCGCGGGTACATGTTGCGCAGTCTACGAGTCTGCTGGCACACCTTCGGCTCTTCTCGCGACTGCTCTCTCGGCCTCTCGGAACCACTTATCCGGTAACTCTGTCAACCATTCTTTCAACTACTCTCTCGAGCCCTCTTTCAACTTCTCTCTCGGCCACTCTCTTGATGACTTTTTCTGCAAGTATCTCACAACTTCTTGTTCGGTAACTCTCTCAACCATTCTTTCAACTATTTTGTCCACCACTTTCTCTCAAACTCTCTCTCAGCTCCTCTCTCTCCCCCCGTCTGGAAACCTCTCCCAGAAAAAGACGTATTAAACAATATCACAATAAACAGAATCATCGCTGCCCACAAGCCAAATTTATATAAAACCATATATCTTATGCTATCTACCTACCTAACCAAGTCTACCTTACCGTATCTATCCCACGAAATTTACTCCATCGCATTCAAAAACAATCCTCCAGTGCCGCAGTATCTCCAGATATCCAATGTAACGATCAACAGCATACCAAAGCCAATCCTAAAGCTATAATCACCGAGACGCTCGAATCTGCAATCGAATGATATGAAATATCACATTCATTAATTAACCGAGAAAATAAGACTGGATAGTTATACTCACAATTATACCCTCATATATCCCCCTTTCTTTACAAGCGAAGTAAGTGCAGCTTTGTCGATTTGGACATAGAAGGTCCCTTGGACTAGTGTTTCAGAAGTTATATCTTAGCCTGCTCGAGAATTATCTGTGTTTACGGATAATCTGTAGGTAACCTATCAGAGGTACTACCTGCTATGAAGCTTAATGCTTGTATAAAATTGGTATAAACTAGTGCAATGTTAGTATGGATATAAGCTTGGACCACTTATAGGGCTGCAGAACTAACTGCAGATTATCTGCTTAGGTTTTTTGATTACTTACCCTGTAAACAGATTGTCTACAACCCCGTTACCTGCATAGTAGGTACTCAATGCGCCGACTGATAATAGGTATCTTCACCTTGGATATATCGAAATTCTCTCGACTCAGGGGACAGGATGGGATAGGATGGATCCATACGCTCTGGATAGGGAAGGAGAACAGGGACGGGATAGGATTAACAGAGCGCTAATCTTTCCCTTTTGACAATTTTTATCCCATCCACAACTGGGTTGTGGTACAACATGCTCTCTATTTTAATAGAGGGAATACGGATAAAGGTGTTCCAAGTATACCATTATCCCATCCATCAACATCCATAACGGAAGCGCCTCGACTAATCATTTCTAGAATCTCAAGTCCGGATTTCTCCTCGACGAAATATATATAACTCTATTCTCTCGAAGTATACCTTGTATTTCAATTCATTAGCTAAAGAGTATCTAGGTACGCAGAAACGAACGTCATGATAAAAAAAATCGCTTTACTCATCCTTGAACCCCGTCCTCGTTATCTCGTATTTACCTGGGTATACCATTTCCGAGGTCCGAATTCCGAATTCCATATCTTCCCCCTATTGCTATTGCGGATCTAGCGAGGTAATCTCTTGCCGCTTCAATGCCCCTCTCCCCACATAAATATTTGTGAAAAAATCGAGAGCTGAAGATAGCAATCGGCGGGCCGACAGGTTGATGGATGTACGATAACTCCTATCCTCCCCGCCCTTTACATACTCCTCTCCCTCATCCTGTAAACACAATACAATCCCATCACTATCGTTATCGTTACGGCATCGCATCGCACAGCATTCACGTCACACTCCCCACACTCCCCCACCTGCCACCTCAGATTCCCCGCTAACTTCCCCCCCCTTACCCCCTTACCAATTTCCCCAAAAAGAGATTCATTCGAATGAGCATAGAAAGGCGATCATGAATATTCCATTGAACTGCAAATTATAAACATAACAAGCACAAAATCCATCTATGCAAAAATCTATTTATACACGAAAGAACCGACGACATTGCATCGGAAGCTCGTTGATCCGTTAGCGCGGAACTAGACGTACGCTAAAATAACGTACGTGCGATCAACCAATTTTTTTTCCCCTTTTTGAACGAAAGACGTTATGAGTAGAATTGATATTCATCTGTTTCAGAATATGAAAGATGTAGGTCTATCCAATCCAGTTCGTTACTTGGGTAAAATTATGGGGGTGGATAGTTCTTCTCGAGGTTTGATCCACAGGATCGATATCATGTAACTGTCTCACTCACCCTATTACTTGTTTATCAAGCGATCTGACAGCTGCTAGATGGGTACTAGGTACTTTGGTTGCATGATTGTCGGTACCAGATTTGCAGTTTCATGGTCATGTGACCAATTAAACACATCTAGTCTCTCTCTGAATCCAATCAGATGCTTTCGGCTCTCCAGTCCAAACCTCACTATCGAATTCTTAAATCCTTAAGATTTAAGATATGCATTTCTATGATTCATCTATTTACTATATTCATGCCATGTGAATGAATGCCAGTTTCCACATCTATCAACCTACATAGCTAGTCATCTTTCTGTGAGACGAAATTTTTTCTCTTCGATTCTTACTACTGAAATACAGGACTCAGCCTTCTCAATCTCCTCAACACGCCCACTCGAAATCGATCAGCATCGAATACCTCTATCCACAATCTATATACCAGACTGCATAAAAAGTCTCCGCAAGACGAATAATGGATTCGATCAACAATCTGCAGGTGGGATGCGCAATTCGAAATCTGAACAGTCAACCGATCAATAATCCGCTGATAATTGGCAGATAATCCGTGCATTATCCAATTCCTACGACTCAGAATCGCACTTCATTTCTATCCATCACTCCATCCAAACCTTGATATTCCATCCCGAATCCGAAATTCGAGATCAATTCTAAATTCAAATATCTCCTCAAAGGATATCATCCATCTAGGTAATTACCACCTATATGTATCCTCACCAACTTATTCATCCATCCATTCATCTCCCTTCTCGATATAAGTAACTCTCCCTTCTCTCTCAAATCTCCACAATATAGGGTCGCATTTCCATCTATTTATCTATCCATCAATCAATCCATCCATATCTTTATACCTTAACCTACCCCAAATTCAAATTCAAAACCGAAACCAATTTCCGATACCAAACGCTACTCCTCGAAAAATATCGATCTTAGGATTCCACAATTATCCTCACCATCTTTATCAACTCGTCCATTCTCACCACCTCACCTCTTCACTACAATCCACAACCCACGACCTAATCCAACCCAATCCAATCCAATCCAACTCAATCCCACCCCATAAATTCCATACCTGCCAATCCCGATTCCTCATCACGACTCCTCACCCCTCAACTCCCAAATACATCCCACAGAAGAAATACATACAACAAACATCCATCCATCCAATCCCCACCTAAGTATCTTCTATTGTCCACCCTCTTTCTCTTCTCTCTCCCTAATCCCTTTATTCTCTTTTCTCTCCTCTCCCCTTTCTTTTCTTTTTTTTTTTTCTTTTTTTTGCAATTATTCCTCTTTTCCCTTTCCCCAATTTTTAATCTCTAATCTCCATTTCTTATTTCTTCAATCATCTCTCAATGTCACTCTGGTATCGAAGTCCACACCAACACCTACCTACAGCACACCAATAATTATATCTTCTTCCACTCCCAAAAACACAACATCAATCAAACTCTCATATACACACACCCATTCATGAAAAGCTGAGATAATCATTAACTACAAACTAAAAAGGTATGTAAGAAAGAAAAGCCTAATTGCACACTTTCACTGTAAACGACCGAGGGGTATTCCTTTCAAATCTCAAAACAATCAAACAATCAAACCCATGGTATCGCATCATATCATCGTACCCAAAAGCCGAAGCCACCCGTATTCGCACACATCATCCTACCATTATCCTTAACTACCACTCTCCTATTCATCCTTCCATCATATAACTATTAAAGCCCAAACGCACAAGAAGAATTAATAGTACGTAAAGTACAGTGCTGAGAATTGTCGCTTCCGACAAACAATCGTGAACAGAGAACTGACTATTTGAAAAACAAATTGCAGTGATGTTCAAGTAGACCAAGCTACAAAAGCAATTTGTGCGTTAGTGAAAATCCTCATTTAGATATGTTCAACAACGTGGGCATTGATAGCCCTTTGTAAACCGGAATCCTGACCTCCAAAGTCACCAGTATCATTTCTGCTGCTTGAAACACCTGCATGATCTCCTGAACCTTCTCCTAAAGCATTTGCCATTTGACTTCCGATAGTTGACGCACTTGGTAGGAAAATAACCTTGCTGTTGGCAGATTTGGCCATAGCTTGCATTGCCTCGAGATATCTGATTTGCATGGCTGGAGCACTGGATAGAATGTCGGCAGCTTGACGCATGAGCTTAGCGGATTCAACTTCAGCACGAGCAGCAATGACCTTTGATTCTCCAATACGCTTAGATTGTGCGGCCATGGAAAGAGAGTCTTGAAGTTCATTGCTAAAGATCATATCCTTAATGAGCATGCTCTCAACCTGGACACCCCATCCTGATGCAACATCCTCAATGATTTCCTCGATCGATTGCGCAACTTCTTCCCGACGTTCGATGACATCTTGTAAAACACGAGCACCAACAACGTGGCGAAGAGTAGTTTGTGTACGTTCGATCAATGCTTGTCGTACATTTGAGATACCGAATGCAGCCTTATGAGGAGAAGTAATGTGGTAGTAGATGACAGAGGTTAAATGTAAGGTAACGTTGTCTTTGGTCATGCAAACTTGTTGAGGAACCTCTGTGAAACAAAAGTTAATGGCACATTCTAGGAGAATGGAATTTGGCAAAATGGTAGGAATTAAACATACCAACAATTTGAATCTTAACATCGACTTGAATAAGACGTTCGCTGAGAGGGTTAATCTTGACCAAACCAGGATCGACTGCACGATAGAAGCGACCGAACTTGGTAACAAGACCAACATTACCCTGCGATACTGGCTTATATGGATTTGGGCAGATAATACAACAAGGGACAGCACCGCAAGCACCAATACATGAACCGAGAGCATTAACTATGTGCGAACAATGATGAGTTCTGATCTGCTAAATTGCGCAATGATTTGAAGGGGTCTCAAACTTACTCATGCTTCCATACCATCCGTTTGTACTTGTATCATCATCGCCTTGCAAAACCTGGGCATAGGAAGGTTGAAGATCTTCTCTTCTTGGTGGTTGAACGTTAATCAAAGGGCCTTCGGAATGAGCAGCTCCTGTACTGCGAGAATGATTATATCCATTATGCTGAGCTGATGAATTACCAGCGGCCGAAGTAGATGAGAATGGTTTATGAACATCATCGCTCGTAGCTTGTTTACCATCAAAGCTTGAAGACATTTTGGGGTTTTGAGTACTTGAGAGTTTGAGGATTTGTAGAGCTCTTGATAATATGTCGATAAGAGTAAAGTATTTAAATTGAAGAATGTAATGAAGAAGTTGTAATATGTGTGTGGTGATAAGTTGATCTTTTATCAAGTGGTACGACAACTGTAAGAATAATTCCGAGGTGGGCATTTGAATTGATTATGTAGTTTCTTGCACCAAGTGATCAACTGCAAGGTGCCCTAATTGGTAGGCACGATGGAAGGCGGAAGCTTTTTGACTGAATGCTTGGACCTTTTTGCGGGGAAGGAATGGGTTGGTGGGCTAGTGGGCTGTACGGAGTATAGGTGCTAAATAAGTGGGTCGTAAGGTTGATCTTTTAGATAATCATCAGCAGGAGAAGGCTTGATGAAGAGTGATGGAGTGATGGAGTGATGGAGTGATAGAGTGATGGAGAGTGATGAATGAAGTAATAAAAAGAATTGGAGGAGAGCTTCGAAATTATTAATGCAATATTACAGATACTCCAAGGACTCAATAAGATACCAACCAATATACGAATGTTATGTTTTGGATTTGTACCAAATATTCAAATAGATAGATGATGCCTTGCTTGACTCCTGATGCTATTGATGTATCACCAACTGATAGATGCAACGTATTTTACATCCCATCCACACCTTGTACATGCCATAGATCCTCGCTCTCACCCATGATATGAATGATGACAATGTTGCGCCCGGCAAAGCGGGATTTATGATAACCTTACTTCGTACATCATACATCATACTACATCTTTTACAGAAAGAAATTCATCCGTCTTACACTTCTCTACTCGGTCGACAACATCATCATATACGGCATTCA
Organism: Botryotinia convoluta; assembly: GCA_004786275.1. Classification (NCBI taxonomy): domain Eukaryota; kingdom Fungi; phylum Ascomycota; class Leotiomycetes; order Helotiales; family Sclerotiniaceae; genus Botryotinia; species Botryotinia convoluta. The sequence goes on along the minus strand of PQXN01000169.1, from coordinate 38,979 downwards.
CGATTCACTATTCAAGGTACAAATCTTCCCCTTCTCTTTGGTCGTCTCTACGTCGTGTAAGCAGGGGGCAACATACCTAGTATACATCTACACGGGCAACTCCCAACATTCATTCTCATCACACCCCGAAGAAGGCGAAAAAGATAACATCAAATAAGTCCCTCAAACTAAACACAAATACAATACCACCCTATCACAGAAGTATCCGACTTTTCAAAAAAGAACCGGTATACCCCCATTCCAATTTGACTCAACCCGAATCCGAATCCGAATTCGAAATCTTCAGATTAGCTTTCAACCACATGGCTTATCGTCCACCAGACCTTCTAGAAGTTTACTCCATCTGGCATTGATCTGCCTCGTGAAAAGGAAGCTGTGCCATGTTATCCATCCTCGCCATCTTTACTTTACGTAAGATATCATCCGCCTTGTCTCTTCTTCCAACAACGATTCCTAACATTTTTTCTCGTTTTCGTTATAATCCATGTCTCATTAAACTCCATTTCTGAAGATCTCAAAGCTCAGCCCTGCCAAGAATTCCTAAATCCCATCTTTGCGGATTCACCTAGAACTTTTAGTGAGTTCCTGTATCCACATATTATCAATACATCATCATCTCTTCCATCAGTTTTTCAAAAAGAATTCATCTGCCTAATCCATTCAACAAACGAATTTCAGCTTCCTAATTGAGTCTCACTATCCGTTTGCGAGATCGGAATGCCATCTTCTTTTTTTCAATGAAGGAGGCGCAGTCTTCACAAATATTGAGGTTACGTACAAGACCTCATCTTTTTGCAGGATTCAAACCAATAACATCCATATAAAATGGATTCTTCAATACCTTGGTATCCATTGGTATCCAAACATAATAAGCGAAGCCGATTCATCCGACTCAACTTCCAAACTCCAGTATACAGCCGATATGCTGGTAACACGAAGATTTATCTCACAGTCTAGTCACAACATCACCTCGCTTTATGGTACGGGTATCAACACATTAACTCCACTCTCCCATTAACTAATGTACTCACTGCGCCTTCTTTCGCGGTCTCGGTATCATACATCACTAGATCCAGGGTGTATGTAGCGACTATCCAATGGATGGGTTACACGGCCGGCTTCTAACATACACCGCGGCTTTGATGTCCGAGCCATCAATCTCAGCCTTCCATTTACTATTCACAAACGAAATAATGCTTGCCATTTTGACACAGATGTTTTCCTAGCGGAGAGCCTCACAACGCACTAGGCAAGTCGGTATGCCGAAGCCGGCTTGGCATATTTCATGTAATACGCTGAATCACGTGGTATTGAATCAGCTCATTGGAACGCAATAACTTAAGTTTCTAAGGATTTGGACCGAAAAGTCTGATGGTATAAGTGTGCTAGTAGGGAAATCCATAATACCGAAGGCTATAAGTAACTAACGTGCCCATCTACTGGCAGAAGGCTAGTGTCTTTGCGTCTCATCTACGCTCAACACTGCTCAGCGATGAGTAACGACGAGCAACAGAGAACGAAGGTCTATATATACAGCATATATTCCTCAATTACATGGAGCTTGTGCTCAATTTTGATTACTACTTGTTGACCTTACCTACTATTGCGATGGATTCCCTGTGTGGATGTTATCACCAATAAACCTCCTATGATACTACGAGTCTCTGACTCCTAGTATTCATACGATCCTGGCCGCTTCCACTTGACTCAGAAAACAAGCAATGGTAATAAACGGGTTACAATCCTCTTGTAGAAGCTACGGTTTATCGTCGTTTTTCCGCATCATTTTATAGCATCAATGGAGTTAAGTAGTCGCTTCTCTACCCAGTACTTTGGAGTCATTGCGGTGTCTTGATCTTTACCTCCTGGGCATGCGATATCCTTAGAGAGAATATAGAGTATTGCTAACCTTCTACAAATAAAGAACTTGCAGTTCACGATTGGGGAAATGTGGGAGAGGTAGCACAAGTTGAGGAGGCTGTGTAGCAGGTAGAACATGAGAGCAACTTCTAAAAAGTGTCTTTCTTGACATGTTCCAAGTAGCTTACACAACACAGGCCTTTTCCAAAGGGCGAATTTCGTGGCTTTTTGGAATTGCTGACCAAACAAAAATTGATCAAGAAGTGCCAAGAATTTCTCAATGAAAAGTGGGGCATACATCCTAGCTCGCTTTGAAAATCCTGAAATGCTTATCAAATCAAAATCAAAAACCTCTCCCCATACTTCGGAAGAGGCATTATTATGATCTGTATTCATAACTTCTACACTAATAGCGCAGAATATAATACAAGTTTCATGAATCTATACTCCTGTTTCAATATTATCTCTATTTTCTAAATTATACCCTCCGCAATATGCATAGGATAAGTATCCACCTATCTGCAAATATTGTAGAGGAATCAGTTCACATACCGCCTAAGGGCAGACTCAGACTCCCGGTAAGGGAATCGCTTTTGATAACCATCTGCCATATTTACAATTTCCTCCAAGCGTGTTTTTAAATTGGACTGTGGCCTTCTTCTCCATCTCGCGAGGCTGTCCGAGTCTGGTGTCAGGACAGAAGTACCAGGCCATGAGAGAAGAGCAAGGATGCTTCGCATGTATGGAAGCATCATCTCGGATGGAGGAGCCAGAGCCAGTATATCCAAGATTTTTTCGGCAAATCGATGGTGGAATACCGGTCGGAACCAGGTGTTGGCCATGGTCGCCGTTCCCCGCACGTGATCTGTTAAGATCCGCTCCAAAACGTCTTTCTGGGTGATTGTGCGATCTAGTAGCAGACCAACCTCATCTCCAAGACTCTTGAGCTCCCCGCTGTCGAAGTATGGCTGAACATACTGATTAAGTAGGTTTATCGCGTTTTGAGCGTACTTAGCATCATTCAGAGCGTCTGTATATGCTTCGTTCTGTGTGACAAACTGGCGACTTATTGCGTTATCACGTCTTTGCGCCAGCATCTTTTTGTCTCTGGGATGTACTTTGTCTGCCCTTTCTAGCTCTATGTTGAAAACGCTAATATTATGTTGCATGTCCATGATCTGGTTTTATTCTTTTTAGCTGCGAGATCAAATATGGCTGGCTGGTTGAGTTAATACCTGCTCATGAATTCTACCTAGACGGTTTTGCGTTGTAAGACACAAGTCCCGGGCATCCTCGAAGGGTCTGACGGCTGATTGTGCCAGATCTACCACGCTATGTGGAGGAGGTTTGAGTACTTTGGAATTGTTTTGTATCCACTTCACTGTGCGACGTAGAGATTCTGGAAATTTTTGGCGAAAGGTCTCCCCATTTTGACTTTGGTTCCATAGCTCAGGGGGCTTCGCATCCGCGACCATCTTCATCGTTAAGTCGAGCAAGGTCGCATAGGCGGGGATGAGTTTCACGTCTACCCTATCAGTCACGTCCAAATGGACTTTTGCGTCACCTTCCAACTTTTTGATTTTGATTTGAAGCTGCCGACCTGAGTGATAAACTGTCAAAACGTCTACTATATGCTTTACTTGCCTTGGTTCCCGTCGAGTGATTGCGTAGAAGCGATCCTGTCTCCAGGTTGTATTCACTGGTGTATGCCATGGACCGCCATTCTGGCATGACCGAGCAGACAAAGCTGTGGCTCTCGTGGCTGTGAAAAGGAGAGTCGGAACTGTAGCGGATATGAGCAGGTTCTGGGAAACCGGAACGGTTCTTCGTAGTTGAAAGCTCGACATGGTGAATGGTGTACTCAGTGAGTATGAAGAATGAGGGCTGATAAGTTGACCTGTGGGAGGATTGCTGTGTCTTCGGGTATCTATATACGACCTTTATGATATATTGTGGGGATTCGTAAAAGTGAGGGAACAAGTGTTGCGATTGGATCTGTCTGAAGAACTAACTAATGTGGAAAACTGACTCGTCATATCGTCCTAACGGCACCGAATCCAGTTTCGTATAGGCTCAGATCCAAGATCTTGAGCCCAGTTCCACATACCCTCAAATCTCACGTAATCGCCACGCGACGAAAGATCTTCCACCTAGATTCTATGCTTTAGTTCTACCAAATGACCTAAAATATTCAATCGGAGCTGAACTTCGATCGCTTAGCGCGCGGAAAGATCTCGTGGGGCAAGCTTGAAAGAAAGCTGAACGTGTTGTTGCGCTTCCCTCTCCTAGCTATTTGATGTGTTTGCAAACTTTTAAAAGTGGGGCTTGGACACTTGTCACTGTCTGCTTCGCAAAGAAAGTAATAATAATTTTGAAAACAGGTTTATCACGCACTATTGGACCTCGATATCCTAGGACTGGCAATATCAAACTTCCTCAGCTGCTTTCTTCTGAAGCTCCCGGCCATGATGTGGTTGGATCTGCGGGTTCAAGAGCTCGATCAGAACAATGAACGCTTTTTTTTATGCAAGCAAGGGATTTAAGGTGTGATTAAAGTGGCCTTGTGCAGGTACCATCCGCGGAAACGTGCAGGTCTCATAATAATCTGCATGCGATTGTTCTATTCTGTGCTTCTTGCAGCTGGTTCCACCAATCGGAATGAGGCATACCCACTTAAATCGCTTTTGAATGACTCGCTAAAAGTTTCATTGGTGACTGCCAGCTAAACTCAGCTCAGATGGACGTCAAGATTCTATGTCACTGTCACATGGGGTACGATTTTACCTTCTGCGACAAATGAAGCAGATACAAACATACATAAAAGGTATGTTCCCATCCACCCGCTTCTACATTCTATCTCATTACTGAACAAAGTTAGAATACTCTTTGAATAAACAGTAACTCAGCCGATCAACATGTCGACCGATATTATAACCAGAGGCGAGATGGACAAGCTCCGCCAGAAGGAGGTTGCTCAACCTTGGCAAGTGATGGACGGTATGAGTTCATTGTCCCTGAATTTTGAGCCCCCCGTGATTGACCAATGAGTATAGATATCAAAGCTAAGAACTGGGAGACGAATTTCGAATGGATGGGTGTTCTTTCCGTAGCACCGGCTTGCATTCAGCTGTTAGCCATGTGTGCTGCCGTCGCCGCAAGACCTGAAGCCTCGGGATTAGAGCTATATCATAATCCGGACTTTCAGTATCTCAAAAAGTAAATTGATTCTTTTCCTATCTCTCAAAAGATTGTCTGAAGCTGACTCACATTTAGGAGCGAATCCCTTCAAGGCGCCCTGGTTCAAGTTGGTAATGTTGGTCGAACTGCGTTTGGGAATGCTTTCGGCCACATGGAAAATATCTACCAGAAATCTGGAGCCGTCGAGGATTTGGTAGGGAAGATTTAAACTCTCTCGCACTCCATGATGCTAACCCTTATTGATAGGTTTATACAATTTTTGACGCACTCGCCAAACAGAATACCAACGTAGGGGTAGAGCTTAAGACGCTTACGAGATTGTCTGAAGATTGCCTCAAATCTGCTGAAGAGATGCTCAAAGACTTTGTGAACTGGGAAGGGGTTGTCAAGGATCTTCATCAGGCATGTGAAGACCGAGATCAGGGAGCCGCGCGAGCCATGCTGCAAAACGAGAAAGAATCCATTCTGAATAAAGCACGCGAGGAGCATTACAAAAAAGAGGAGGCCCGGATGAAGACAGAGCTGGAAAGTAAGAAGCAAGAAGTTGCTGAATTGAAGGAAAGTCTTGACAAAGAATTGAAAGACTTCCCTCGTGGGTATGTGAATGTTTCTTTTTTTGCCATTTGACTAGCACTAAAATTTGCTCACAGTATGGACCTTGCAAAGATGGACATCTACAAAAGTCTCGCTGACAGCGTGACTGGACTTTTCACGGCGCTGGGCAATGTTGGGTCGGCATTTGTGGCAGCCAAAAATCCTGCCACCTATGCCAATGCCGCCAGCGAGATTTTGGGTTCTACCAACAGCTCGACCGGAAATGCAGCAGAAAAAGGTTCAAAAGACACCGATGACAAGGATGATATCAAGGTCACGAAGCGTCTTGGGGACGAAAAAGCCTATATTCAAGTTGGATTCATTAAAATGTCCCTGGAACAGCTTCAAGGTCTTTTGGAAGGCGACGACAAGGATGGCATCCAATGGAACTTGGTGACTGGCGTGGGAGACAGTGAAAAGGCTGTAGCGCGAGACGGCAGCCAGTGGGATTTGGGAATGGTGAACGGAATGCTTACAATGAGCAGCGAAAAGTTGAAAAAATCAAGTGATACGAAAAGTTCAAAGACAGGAAAGAAATTGCTTCGTGCAATTAATATAGTGGATCCGGTAAGAGTACTCTTATCCTGATGGTGTCATAGCGCTGCTAATAAGTTCATAGGTACTTGAGGACCTCGAAAAACTGGCCAAAGGTGCAAAGACGGTGGGCAAGGACTGGGAGCAGCCCACGGACAAGCAAATTAAGAAGTGGCTTGAGACTGTGGAAGAAGGTTTGGCCGCTGTCCAGAAAATTGAAGTCGCCCGGAAAGGATCCACACAAGCCTCTCGGCCCTCCATCTCCCCAGTTAATCTTGCTCTCGCATCGCCACCTGCCGTAGCTGGACAGAGTGTTAGTCAGCATGTCGTGTCGGCCCATCGCTTTTTGGTAGAGACCGTGAAAGAGGGGCACAAAACCGCTAGCATTGCGCTCGATCGAATGAAGAAAGACCTTGCAGAACTGCAATCCAACGTCAGCGAGATCACAGCCAAGGGGCAGAATCTTGCCGGAGCGAAATTGACACTGGTAAGGGCATTTGGGTGTGAATGGAGAGACCAAGATGATTTGAGGACTGACTATCGTTCAGAAAGATATTAAGGAAGTCCTGAAAGATTGCATAGATTACGTCATAACGTTGAAGGATCACATTACGCGCATGCTGATCTTTTTCCGCACGTTCAAAACCAGAGTGGACACGGTGATGATGTCCCAACTTGAGCCATTCACAGGGAGGGTCGAAAATATCATCAATAATCATAAATTGTTGTTCGATCTCATCGTAAGTAGTTATCTTCTTCTAGTGCCAACATTTTTGATATAGACCCGTGCTAACTCTGCTCAGCTTTTGCAATCGAACGCAATTCAAATATGGGCCAGTTTTGAGCAATTTAAAGATATTGCCAACATGTACAGGCAGATTTACAACCCTCATCTGGTCGATGGCCTTAATCTCGTCGATCTGATGACCCGACTACCGAAGGGATCGGATTTTGCTAGTCAGTTGGACAGGATCGAGGATTGGAAGAAGACTGTTCAAGGCCAAGTGGACCAAATTGTCGAGAAGGTAAGTCCCGATGGTCCTAGGCTTTTATGGTTTTTTGTGCAGAATTTATCAATCAGATACACTTGCTAATTTTACAATCTTTTTACCAGCAAATATCTGAAGTCAAGAGGGTGCTGAATGAGAACGAAAAGGATTTGCTCGAGAGTCGATTCAAGCTCCCGGCCGCTCCCAAATGGCAGCAACTGGCAATTGAACAGGGGGCCGAAGAAGCCAGAAAAGAGATCATTTCTAGGATAGAGGAGGTCAACCCAGAGCTAAAAAACATGGGGAAATCCCACGAAGATCAACCTATAGAGGTACGTTATATCAATAGAGATTTCAAGTATAGAAAAGCTAATGAGAATGGGAATGGTAGGAGCTTAAGAAGGGTATCGAGCAGCTCACAACAACTAACGATTATGTTGCCTCGATGCGCCGCCCAAGATGAAATTGAGGAGCAAAAGGCCTTGTTGGGATTCTGTTGGTAGAGATAATGGCAATCTTGGGGTGACAATGAAACATATTTTCACATTTGATATACTTATATACTATGAAATTACCTGATTTACACTAGAAAATGAGTTTTCTCTTAACATTATCTTTCCGGGAAAGTATTGCAAAGTATTCCGAGTCGGATTTTATATCGAGATCTTTATTCATGCAGATAATATCTATTGATAATCGCAAAATACCCCGCACCTAATTCTCCCCCTCCCTTGCTCTCGATGATGATCTCTGAATGGTAAATGTTACCTCTCATCTACATCTTCATTCCCTTCTTCTTCTTTGGCTCCTGTGCTTTTTGTCGCCTCCTCTTCCTCTTCCTCTTACTCTTTCGCTAACAGTACCTCGGTCTCGAATTTCTTTTCATAACACTCTGAAATGGCCCTAAAGGCTTCTTCTTACACCGATACTATCGATGATTGGATATGCTGAATATGTGAAGCGAGTGTGTGTGTGTGTGTGAAGAATGTGACCGTGGCGGGAAAGTTGAATGCTAGGATTAAAGAGAACAGGTGGTTAGTTCAGACGGCGTTGCCATGGAGTATTCGTGAGCTTAGATAGCCTGTAGTAGGTATGTATAGATGAGAAGAAGGATGTGAAAGAATGGAAATGAGATGAGATGGAATGGTACATATATACACACATCAACAACTCCGCCCCAACGACATAAAATTCCTCCTCGGAACCACAGCGGACGAATGTCTCTACATCCCAAGTTTCAGACACAATAATGTTTAGGGTCTCAAAAGGCTGTATCGACGTAGGATATCGTATGTTCCTCAGGGTTAGCAATCCATACATAGGTAGTTAAGATATCAGTCGTGGTTATGTGTCTTCCTTCTGCATTAGTAGGACCATGGCCTTGTGAAAAGGTTTACCCAGTATCATTGACTACCTAGGTACATAATACGAATTTCGAGTAGGAGTCATACTCATTTTTTTCCCTCGAAGCACAGAGTAGATATATACGTCGGTTTAGAAGTGACTGACTGGCTTTTCCTCCAGCTTACAAGGATCTGATTGCACTCTCAGTCAGCTATTACTTAGGGAAAGAGAAGCTGGCCGACAGATAGACGATGAGATCTTTGCAGAGTGCGAGGGATTTTATGGGGTAGGAGAAATAGGTTGGCGAGATGGAAGAGGAAGCCACAGGTGAGATGATTGTTTCTTCGTGATGGTATTGTGTTGTTGGGGATGCGGAAGCAACATCTCGATGTTGTAACTGGTGCTGTATACGACGTCTCCACGAGTAGAATCCCTAATTTGCAAAGTGTTGGTAGCAATTTTGTTTTCGATGGTATAAGGAATATATTTAGTAGCGATCTACTTTGGAGTGTAAACAAGGGTTTCAAGCTGATTAATGAGACGCTCAAATAGCTACTTGCCAGTATAAAGGAACTATATATTATATATAGTGAGCTAGTTATATCTAGCAGAACTAATAAAATACACTTTTTTGAACGATTCAAATAACAAGTGGATCAGTTTGACGAAATTGAATCTTGAAACAAAATAAGTGCAAAAAAGGAACAGTCTTATGGATATAGAGGGCAAAACCAAGGAGATTGAGAGCGGAGATTCAAGCAAAATATTTGCCAAATATGAAAAGCGGGGATGATTCAGCGTCCCAAAAATTTGTTCATTTTTGTATGTTGTTCAGGGAGAAGAGACTTTCTCCTAGACAGGCAGGTGATATAAATCTTCATGAAATTCATAGGATTATAATCGCTATAATAAAAGGTTACGACCTTTCAAGACGATGAAATCTCATTTCTGAGAGACAAGAAGAATCGAAAGATTACTATGCTTTAGGTCTGGGGACAATTTCAGACGGCAAAGTCAAATATCTGCCATGGCATGCTCAAGCCTCAAGAAAACGAACAGTTATGAATGTCGCCTTGGCAATTCCTCTTCGAAGTATTTGTGTCTATTCAGGCAGTGGTAGCTAATAGCTTTATGCTGGGTTTATTCAACTTTCTTGTTCAATGGCTTACATAGGTAGTAAATTAACATAATTCTGGCTTTACATTGTTCGTTCCAATTGGGTACTCAAACGATTATGAACGATCAGATGAAATGCAGTTGAAACGAGCAAATCCTCGGGTAAAGATTGAAATGGATGTTCCAAAATAAGCTGAATGGCAACACGTTATAGAATAAGAAGACTAGAAAATGACAAGATTTCGGTCCCGAGTTGCTACTACACAGCTGGGGCCATCCCCGAAAGATCCTCTTTCGATAAGTTTGCGCAAATCATGGGTTGCACAGATCACCTCCGCAGCTCTCAAGTCACCTCCCATGCATCATTTTCGTTCAAGCTCCATATTCTGAAGATTCTTTTGGAATATTCGGTGCCGAAAGACAACAGAAAATTTCCCCAAAATTTGAGATCCGATCTAGATATTTAGTTGATTATTAATCGTTTCGAAACAGGAACTTCGGGGTAGCGATCTAAACCACCGTCAGAGCACCTCTCAAATGGAAAAATGTCAAACGCAAAACTTACTTCAAAATGTAGATTCACAAAAAACTACTTACCTACCTACCTAGGTAGGTATGTATTTGGAGTGGAGCTTTTATTTTCATTGAATTGGGTTTGTCACGTGTTTCGTGTTAAAAGTTGAAACGAAACACTGTGACACGAAATCTATCCATAGGATATTTGTAATCGAACCAGTTTCTAGCAAGAAGAATGTGAGGTCACTTGTATTCCTATATTAATTAACGCTGTCCTGCTAACTAATCTCTCCGTGAAGAATGTTCACAATCTCCGATGCTTAGACTCCGAGTCTCGGAGCCATAATCTCATAGGACCATGCATAATCTCTAATGTAGCAATGTTGGGCATATTTCGAATAATATATAGCTTTCAAAGCTGCTGGGCAGTTGTAATCAGTGTTATTTTTCTTCAATGTTTGGGGGAAAAATGCGTTTTACGATTCAAGCACAAGGATCCAATAAAAGTTTTACCCCTTTAAGCCACACTAGTACTACCGAAGACGTCAAACTAAACGGCATTGAAGTCATCTCCGGACCGTGGTCTGAACTAGCCTACCGTCAGTCTCCTCACAAACACAAGAACTCTAACACTTTCATGGTTACCTTTAGTGGCAAGAATCTCAATGATTACGCATGCAGAATTCTATGATCTGATCGTTGGTCAATGCAACCAACGACCACTTAGAGAACATTTTTCAATCGTTCATGATAAGAAGCACGACCGTTCTAGAAAATGGGTTTATGCTGCTAGAGATAGTTGACGGAGGTTAAAGGTGTAAAATATTGCAAAACACGCCCAGAAAAATGGCCGAGCTTTGTTCCATCAATAGAGTTTAAACCAATGATATCATTCTAAGAATCATTCTACTGATTGAAGTTTTATATGGTTTGGTAAAACCGATGAGAGGTATCGCAAATCTATAAAGTTAAGGTTTACTGACAAAATCATACGAAATCATTTCATCGAAATCATGGAATTTCTCTCAAGTGTACTTGCAGGGTCTGGTTGATCATATTGATTGATGATTTCACCCGAAAAGCTTGGTAGCGGGGTTTAAAATAGACATCCCAACCATACAATGGATATTGTGGGAAGCGGTGGAGAGACAAATGGGTAAGTTGTGGGACAAATTCTCGCCAGCCTACGAGTACACCCTTATCCACATAGTCCATACTAATATTCGAAAGAGGTTGGGCGAAGAAGACCGAGGGTATTTCACGAATTCATCCATGCGCTCGAAAAGATATAAGAAGCGTCGACTGGCCATCTTAGTCTCATCTTTTTGTCGATCCATCAACTAAGGAAACCCGGGCTTTACTTTCTACCGATCTCTATCCATCATGGTCGCTGTCACAATGAAGAGTGCTGTAGCAGCAGTTGTTGCTCTCGGCGCTTCAGTCGCCAATGCTCAAATGGATGCACTAGCATACTCTAGTGCTCCTGTCAATCTTACCTTGTTGCCACAACCTATTGCCGTTTCTGCCTACAATGGTGACGGTGTTGTTGGTGCTCTCCACAGACCTTTGAACACCAGCGACCCCAAGGCAAGCATCGCTCTCATGGTCATGCACGCCGAACAAGACTAGTGAGTGTCCACTATTCATTATAACCACAAACAATTGATTAACCAAAGATTTCCTTGCAGCTGGTACTTCTACCCCTGTACCCTATTGGCTGCTCGCGGATACACAGTTCTTTGGAGTAACAATGCTGCCTCCAAGACTGGGCTCATGAACGATCTTGACTTCCCAACTATGATGAGCAATGTCGGTGAGATGGTTCAATGGCTACGTAACCAGGCCTACATTGAGAAGGTCGTTCTCTGGGGCCACAGTGGTGGTGGAGCCATGAATTCTGAGTGGTAAGTTGCTTTTGTTTTTTGAACAAATATTCCAAATGATGACCACGCAAAAAAACTAACATCCAACAGCCAAAATATTGCTGAGAACGGAGTTTCTGCCTGCAATGGACCTGAGAAGATCAGCCCTTGCTCAGACGACCTTGCTGGTCTCCCACCTGCCGACGGTGTCATCTTGCATGATGCCAACTACGGTTTTTCCACCATGGGATTCATTAGTCTCAACGCTGCCATCAAGAACGAATCCACTGGTCTCCATGACATCGACGCAACTCTTGATCTCTACAATGCTACTTACGGCTACAATGCCAGTGGCGGAAGCAGCAACTACACTGCCGATTTCTTGTCCCGTTGATCCACTGTTGCTGTTGCCCGTAACAACCGTCTTCTTACCTTTGCCCAAGGTCGTGCCGATGCCATCAGCAATTACAACACCTCTGATGCGCTCTTCGACGATGAAGAGGGATTTATTATCCCAGATTCTAACTACTTGGGACCAAACAACAAGCTCATTTCCTAAGATACCTCGTGAGTTCAATTGTACCCTTGCCTCAATACACCACTAATATGCCTCGCTTAGTCTACTCTCCCATACCACATACCCCCAACCACTCATCCTCAATAACGGCACCGTCAGCACCCAAATTGTCCATACTGTCCGTGTTGCTAGCGGCTTTAACATCGCCTCCTCCTTCTACGACGGAGCCCTCAAGACCACAATTGGCCGCTACCTCCGAACTTTCGCCATCACAGTCAATGCCGATTACAAGATCAACGCAGATGGTATCGACGGTATCCAATGGAACTCCTCTCACATGGTTCCTATCAACGCTATCAAGGGTATCAAGGTCCCAGTCCTTTTGATGGGTAATACTGGACATTACGAGTACTTGAATGCCGAGAAGGTCTTCCTTGCTTCCGGCTCCAATGATACCTCAATTGCTTTCGTGGAAGGTGCCGAACATACCATTAACCCATGTACTGATTGTGAGACATAACCTGGACAGTACAACAACACCATCAAGAACGCTTTCAACTACCAAGCCGCTTGGTTGGAGAAGGCTGGTCGCTTCATTTAGATTGTCGATCTTATAGTTTCTTTGAATTTCTCAGCAAAATTTAATTAAAAGTGTATATGTAGAAGAGGGGTTGAGATTTTGTACATACATATACTTCTATAGATAAATGTCTGCCTTTAACGATTTTTAGATTATAATCTCGATTATTAATACCTCCCGTGATGATAACCAAAGCTTTCTCATGGCAAAGGATAGTTTAGTCTCTGGCTAGAATCTGCAACAGAATTGTCCAACTTCAAATCCTCGAGACCTGCTAGGTTTGAGCTGCAGTTTGTATCTTTTTTTTTTCGGAACAACTTCATCTGGCTAATTACCACTGAAGCCATGTGGCACAGTCAGGAGAAGTGGGTCGAAATCCCCTCCTCCACTACGACACACCTACCCTCTATCCTATATCGAAAACAGAGAAACTTACAATTATATATCCTGTCTTCGAATTTCATATACAAGTTAATCGACATGGCTGGTGTCGATTTAGTATGCTTCTACAATCAAATCGACGGTTGAATCAATCGCAGAAGTCTCGAGAGATTTGCCGGACCCCACTCAAGATTCGCGAAGGATTATTCAACCCATGACACCACCGGTGTAAGCACTAAATCTCGGCGGCAATATCTCTGCTTCAGCTCTATCGCTATCATCCAAATACAGCTCTACAATATATATTGTATGGATCTGCGCAGATGCCAATTTAATCTTAAAGTTTAAGGTTTCTGGTTGTGTTATATTTTCATCCTTCTGCTTATTTTTGATCCAGGCGGTACATATTCCTCTGGTCATATCTTCTTATTTTGCTTTTTGTCTCTTTGTGCTGTTGTTAGGAACTCACTCTTTTTTTCTTCCTTTTTTTTTTCTCTCTCCCAAAATGAATCGTGGATGAATTGATCGAAGTCTCTGAAATTCCGACATTCCTTGTTGAAATAGTGTCTACTAAGTTTCCTGATCAAATTCTCCAAACTTCAAGTGCAACAATCACGACTTGGTTGCCATTATCTACAGCGTGGCCTTCCACAGCAGCATGCTCGAGTTTGGTATATGTTGGTTCGGGGAAAGATGCCGGGAAAGTTTTTGGATGGGATCCCTTGTATCAAGCTGTTCTTGACACTGGTTCTCCGCGATGTTTTGCAGATGAGATGGCAAGTTGGTGGCTAGAGCCATCGAGCGTTACGATATCTTTGGGTCCGACGTTCAATTGTCCTGCAGCGTATAGCACCGTTGCAACTTCCGTTTATAGTGCGGGTGTTACACAAGTCTTTTGTTGTCCTACGTATGTGATCACCAGATTCTTGCTCATCCTGCAAAAGCATTTTTATCAGGCAAGATAACTAACATTCATAGCGATTATAATCTTTCGGTCTTGAATCCATCACATTCATACGGTGACTACCCAACCCAATGCATGTCCACCCTCACCGCCGGCGAGATCCTCAAATATCAAACTGCTACCGGCGGCATCTTCCAACCCACAAGTTTGACAGTTAGCTCAACACTACTTGTACACGGCGAACACATCAATGGATGGAACATCGAAGATGCCGTATTCGCCTCCATGATGGGCTCTTCACAAACAGCAACAACAACTTCATCTATCACTACAACCTCCTCCACAGCTTCCTCCACAAACAGTGCATACACAACAACTCCCAGAGAATCAGGAGCCGCAATGACCACAAAAACACTGGAATCGGCCACCTTCTCCTCCCTCTCCTCGAATTCCCAATCATCCTCATCCTCAACCCCTTTAACCAGCCCTAAGCCCAACAACTCGACTGCTCTTGCAGCCGGAGTAGGCATCGCTGCTGCAGTCGTAATCCTCGGTATTGCGGCTGCTATATTCCTCTTAATACGACGTCGAAAAAAGCGTGCCCATAATGTGACGCAAGAAATAGATTCGAAAGAAATCTATACCTCTCCATCATCGTTTGGTCGTGGACCCGCTGCGAATGAGTTGTCGAATGAGCTTCCCCCAAGAGAAATGGACGGAGGTGTTAATGTGATGAGGGAGTATTATGCTCCTAGACAGATTGTGCATGAAATGTGAAGAAAGGCAGTTTTCGGGGATCGTTTATTTGGGGTGTTATTGCGTCGATGAGTTCGTGTGCATATTATGATTGATACCAAGGTTTGAAGGGACCACTTTGTTTTAATGGAATATGAATGAATGAGAATATTTTAGTACTACTCATTAGACTAAACTAATCCAAAAAGTTTAATGTATTTCTAATGGATAAAAGAATGAATACTAAAGCTATTATTGATAAGTATCAATATTAATCAGTAGAAGTTGGTAATTATACCAATTAGAAACCCCATGAAAACAATACCTTCTAATTTCCCCGCCCTTCAATTCTCTAACGCACATCCTCATACTCCACATCTTTTCATCTCCACATCTACCGACTACTTCTTTTATACCAATTCACCATTTGTGTAGAATCCTCTCGATTCTATCATCTCATCTCATCGCCTAAATTCCCACTCCCGGTACTCCCCCCAAAACAATTCTTCTCCTTCTCTCCGCCTCTCTCTGGTCCGCCACTTCTCTCCTCTCCTCCTCCAACCCCTCCTCCCACCTCCCACAACAAACAAAGCAAACCCAATCACTCCCTCTATCTAACCAATCTTCCACTTTCCTCTTCGCGCCTATAATTTTACATTTCCAACAAAGACTCTCATCAATATCCTTTTTCTCTTCCACTCTCGCAGCACTAGCAAAATCCCTCTCAGAAATCCCCGTTCCATATCCATCTCCAACCATCCTCAAACTCGGACTCCATACATTCATCATTCTCGCTCCCGTTAAAATTGGCACACTGAGCGCTTGTTGTTCACCCCTCTCTATATGCGGGATATGCAATGCGCCAGTCATGAAATACCCGCTCGTATTCGCACTCGTGTTTACGAACGCTGATCGAGATGTTAATGGTGTACCTGGAGATCTTGTAGGAACACTTGTGCGATTTTCATGTTCCAGATCAATGATGCCGAGATCGATGTCGTCTCGACTTGTATTTGGGGATTCGGTATTAATATCGCTGATGAGAGAGGGAGAGAGAGATACTCTGCGAATTGCATCGTTATCTCTGTTGGTGCCATGATTGATATCAATCGAAGTAGGATGCCTCTCGCCAGAATACGCAGAAGCATGAAGCGAAATGGCCGAATCGCCCATCGATCGCAAGCCCCTTATACTAGGTATCTGCAGTTTAGGAAGAGTTGCCACAGACGGAAGGGGCAGGTACTGGTTGCTTCTTGGAACTTGATAAGTATCAACTAGAGAATTGAATCTTCGATTTACTTCATTCATAGCTTGTCTTCTTCCCTTTCTATGCGGACATTTCGGTATCTTTATTGGTACAGAATGAAAGTTGGAACTGTGATCGACTAAGGGGTGAAGAGCTGTCGAACTAGTTGCTTCGATTGCGTGTTGTAAATTAAGTATTTCGGAGTCGCGGGCAGTGGCTGAGGGAGTGAAACGAACGAATTTGGATTTGGCTTTTCCCTTGCCTTTAGCGGTGGGGTTTGTTGATGTCAGTGGAGCAGCTGAGGGAAGTGAAGAGGTTCGAGGATGATGGCTCAAGATTGGGGCTACAATAGGACGCGGTGCTTCGATTGGTGGTTCAGAATCAATTTTATGGACTGGTGCACTGCTGAATGGATGAGTATCGATGGCTGAGTATACACTTCTTGGGGCTCTGAAACGAGGAGGGAGTCTTGTGAGTCCTGGAGCCGATACTACCCTTCCGGTGAAGAAAGATCTCGCAGGTGTTGATGAAAGTGTGAGCCCTGATGATGGCATTCTTAGAAGTCTTTGAAGGCGAGTATGATGAGGTACTAATTGCTGGCGTGGACCAGGTCTTTGTGCTTCAGTCCAAGAGGGACATCCTGGTGGTGTATCAGGGCGTTCTGGGGGTGTAAGAAGAGGTTCTTTGGGCTTTGCATAGACTTCGTGGATGGATAATCTGCGTCGGGCAGCTTGGTCAATCATGGCACATGCGTCGTGATAGGAATCCTTAATGCACCATATATCGTCAAGACTGAAAGATTGCTTATGTCGAGGACGATTTTTGGCTATTGTAAAACTATCACGATGACCAAGAAGTGGAGAAGTAGAGATGCCATCTGCGGATTTCGTACGAGCGACGCTACGAATGGTGGATATGTCATCTGCTGATTTGGTACGAGTGACACTACGCATAGTGCCATAACTCTTTTGTTCCGTTATGGTATCTAGGACCGTACCATGACCATAGAGAAACTCCGTGGTGGTTGTAGTTTCGGGTTGAGTAGAGATTGATGTTTGCTTCATGTTTTCGTCATTAGATGGAGAAACCTCGCAGGCCGCTTGTTTAGAACGTGGTAATGTATCAGATTTGTGTACACTGTCCTCACTATTGCTATTGGAAAACAAAAATGCTTCGAATATTGAATTGTCAGAACTCGGCGGAGATTCTTCCGAAGAGTCAGGGATTGCCCTGATGAAAGATCCCTTGCGACGTATGTTATTTGCCGGCGTCTGCTGAGGTGATGTTGTTCTGGGTAGTAGAGGATTTCTACTACCAGTTGGCAATGAAGGATTTGGGTGTACAACTGTTATAATATCCATGACGTAAGGAATGATATCCAAAAGCATGGAGGTAGAAGCAATGCAAGTAGCGAATGAATAAGACAAAAATCAGAAAAGTCTCATATGCATAGAGAGTAATGTCATGACAAAGAGAAAAATAAAACAATAACCTAGTAAACATTTATGTATAGAAAATTAAACTTTACGAAGCGGTTTACCCTATCGTAGAAGGAACCATCAACCTTCACGCGCCAGTGCCATTCCTTCTCAATCAAACGCCGTCGCTATGGTAAGACTATCTATATAAAAATATAATTTTTCAAGTTCCCTCAACACCCTCAGCCGCTAACGCCTTTCGATACTCCCTCGATGCCTTCTCTAAAGTTTTGATGGTAGGTTGCATCATTTCTCCGACTACTTTTGAACCTCCACCAACGGAATCAGGGTTCCACTTTATTTTCTTCCCCGTCTTCTCCCAAACATCTCTTAGATGTGCTTTCTGTCTCTCGATGATCTCATCTCTCTCATATTCAGCATCAGCCGCGACAGCATTAATCCGATCCATGGCTCTATCAAGTGTCTCAACCATCTTTGCAAGCTCACCTGCCCGATCCGGATCTCCTGAAAGGAATATAAGCCAGAAATGATGAAGGAATTCGACAGTAGTGGCATGTGTCAGTGTCAACCTATCAAAAAGCTTTTGCGATAAACCCGCTAACGCGGATGTAGTACTAGAACCATCCATTTCTGTCCGTCGTGATGCGATCCCTTCGAAAATTTGTTTTTGGGAATCCATCAGACTGCTTTTGCTTCCGACATGAGGAGTCTTATGTTCTTCCTCTTCCTCGCTGTCACTCTCTTCATTCACTCCGATAGCCGTCCGCAGGTCTAAACCGCCAGCGGAATCAACGCCCATTAATGTGGGGTCGAGATCAGATTGCAGACCAAGCAAAACATCGGAAGGTATTTGCTTTGCATAAAGAGCGGCTTCTTCAGATATGGCAGACTTTTCGCTTGAAAGGAATTGGCTCTGTTCTTTGATGTTGAGCATGATTCTGTTCTCTTCTGCATCGCCCTGAAGATCTCTTAATGCCAAAGAATTGAATGTTTCCTCATCCATGCCGATAGGGTCTGAGGGGTCTACATCAGATGGGGTAACATGAGCCATGATTTTCTCGCTCAAGCTATTGAGAGTTCGAACAATTGGTACTTTTCCCGATGCTTCAGGTCGCATTGTAAAGTCCTTTCGATTGCCTGCTCTGATACCCCCTTGGTTCTCTTCATTGCCCTCAAGATCGATGATGTGAGGAATGTGAGTAGAAAGGAGTCTTCGATCGAGTCCGTCATCAGTATTGGCATTCAAATACCTATCAAAGGTAGGGTCAAGACTATCTTGTTCACTAATGCGTTCCCCCTTGAGTTTTTTGAATAGGCGACTGAGGAAAAATCTTGACCAAAAATCCATCTCATTGAGTTTAGGAACATTCTCGTCGTAAACTCTCTTGACTAGTGGATGCTGACTGAAAATTAGTTGGACTTGCTCCGCACTGATATTCATCTTCAGCTCTCCATCAACTTGACGTGGTTTTACGGCAGACAAGACATTGTAAGGACCCCTTTTTTGGCTAGATTCAACTGCATGAGCTCGCAAAAGGTTTGTTCGTGCAGACCAAAATTGAGAATTGAATTGGGAATCTGATATCGTGTCTGGCTTGGTCCGTCTTGCTTCCATATAAGTTCGCTGCAGTGCTGGATCCTTCTTCATGAGTGATTGTTGCAACTCGATATCCGTCTTCAACTGAGCATCATCATAAAACCTGGCATTCCCAGAACCAGGCTTTGATGCTACGGCGCTTGCCATTGCCATGGCTGCCGAAGCAGGCCCAGAACCATTTGCCTTGGGCACATTTGAATCCGCCGCTTTCAACGCACTAATCAAATTTGTCAAGGCATCTTTGATAGCATTCGCTTCCCCACGTGGATTTGCAGGGGAATTGAAATGGAAAAGATGGGTCACTGATTCCGGGGAATTTGCTGACTTTTCAAAAACTTTCAACATTACCTTTGCAGCGGTTTCGGGTGTCTGCTGCAAATCTGAAAAATGTTAATATATCAAGCCAATGAAACCTCAAAAGCCGAGTAAACCTACTGGTAATATCTGCTACCGCAATATTCACTGTAGCTCCCCCTCCATCCGCCTTCAAAGGTAACCATTGAATTGACTTTTCGTCTTTAGATATACTCAATGTCCCATCTTTTTTCTTGTATACGGCAAGCCCTTGAGGAGGTGGCGCCATGTTTTCATGCAAGACCCGAGTATGCACGTTATCGCATACGAATAAAAGAATATGGGAATGTTCTTCTTATAGTACAGGGGAAAATTTTGTCTTCACCAGAAATACAAGAGAGCAAATCGAAGATACAAGATGAAAATGGAAAGAAGCCTGAAGGTATTTGTTGAAAGAGTTCTTGACCTTTTTAATGTTTCTTTCTTTTGCCAAGTTGCTCTTATATTTTCTTATGTCCCCCTTGTGGTTTTATATTATACTATTCCATACAATAGAATAGAATATACCTGGCTAGATAAGATGTCCAGGCAAGTAGTAAATGTATGTGTGTAGTCGTATGGAAGATCTTGTTATCCCCAGGTGCCTTGCCGTATTTTGAATTCAGCCTTTCAATGAATGATGACCTTTGTTAATCCAGCCAGGAATCATTAAAAAATGCTGACACATCAACAATGGTGGGTATAGACGAGCTAGTCTTGTAAGGGCTTAGTGTTATTTATTTTTCTATTTACCTTGGTTAAATGGGAAGAATCGGAATTAATAAATTCCGCTTCATCCTTCTGATTCGTCCGGGTGAATTTTTCGGCATGCTATTTTTGAAAATTGCCTCAATTATGAGGTTAAACATCAATGCAACTTGTTCCACCCAAAATCTGATTCGGTGCGATCATTTGACTCGTCTGCCATTTCTATCCGAACTGTTACGCAGTTCTTGTATTTTGCTTAAAAATAAGACTTACTCCGCCTCTCATTTTCAACTTTGGTTGAATTCAACCTCCCTACTCTATCCTATAGAATACCTCTTGGTTCGGTCTTTTCCTATTCGCATTGGCAGGCGCAATGCTTCGAACTACACTGAGGCAATCGAGCAGCCAGCTCTTGAGAGGTGGCTGCTCTGCTAGAACTCTGTGCACAACCTCAAGATCACCTCTCTCCATCTCGAATGCCACATCAAAATCCGCCCTCTCATCGAAACGACGTTCTCTAGCTATTATTTCCCAGAAGAGACATGAGTCGACTACTGCAAGTGCCCCAGATTCAAATGACAGTTTTTTGTCCGGAAACACCGCAAATTACATTGATGAGATGTATATGCAATGGAAGGAGGATCCATCGAGCGTGCATATCTCCTGGCAGGTTTACTTCAAGAATATGGAGAGTGGTGATATGCCAATGTCGCAAGCTTTCACCCCTCCCCCAACTTTGGTTCCCACACCTACCGGAGGCGTACCAAGTTTCTTGCCAGGCTTAGGTGGCGGAGAGGGATCAGAAGTCACAAATCACTTGAAGGTTCAGTTGTTGTGCCGTGCATATCAAGCTCGTGGACATCACAAAGCAGATATCGACCCTCTCGGAATTAGACGCGAGGCTGAGGAATTTGGTTACAGCAAACCCAAGGAGCTCCAACTCGAACATTATCAATTCTCGGAGAAGGATCTGGATACCGAATACTCTCTTGGCCCTGGTATTCTGCCACATTTCAAGAAAGCGGGTCGTGAGAAGATGACCCTGCGCGAAATCATTGCGGCATGCGAACGTATCTACTGTGGTTCGTATGGTGTCGAATATATCCACATTCCTGACCGAGAACAATGTGATTGGTTACGAGCTCGAATTGAGGTTGACAAGCCTTTCAAATACTCAATTGATGAGAAGCGCAGAATCTTGGATCGTTTGATCTGGAGTTCAAGTTTCGAAAGTTTCTTGGCTACCAAATACCCCAACGACAAGCGTTTCGGTTTGGAAGGTTGTGAGACCTTGGTTCCTGGTATGAAAGCTTTGATCGACAGAAGTGTCGATTTTGGTGTCAAAGATATTGTTATTGGAATGCCTCATCGTGGTCGCTTGAATGTTCTCAGTAACGTTGTCAGGAAACCAAACGAGTCAATCTTCAGTGAATTCGGTGGTTCCGCTGCTGCTGAGGATGAAGGTTCCGGTGATGTTAAGTACCATTTGGGAATGAACTTTGAGCGCCCAACTCCTTCTGGCAAACGTGTACAACTTTCCTTGGTCGCCAATCCCTCCCATCTCGAAGCTGAAGACCCTGTCGTACTCGGCAAAACTCGAGCTATTCAGCATTACAACAATGATGAAAAGGACCACAAGACTGCTATGGGTGTTCTCCTCCACGGCGATGCTGCCTTTGCTGCCCAAGGTATTGTATACGAATGTTTGGGTTTCCACTCTTTGCCTGCATACTCTACAGGTGGTACAATCCACTTGGTTGTCAACAATCAAATTGGTTTCACCACCGATCCACGTTTCGCTCGATCAACAGCTTACTGTACCGACATTGCCAAGTCAATTGATGCTCCTGTCTTCCATGTTAATGCTGATGATGTTGAGGCTGTCAACTACGTTTGTCAATTGGCTGCTGATTGGCGTGCTGAGTTTCAACGCGATGTTGTCATTGATCTCGTTTGTTACAGAAAGCATGGTCACAACGAAACCGATCAACCTTCGTTCACACAACCTTTGATGTATAAGCGCATTCAAAAGCACAAGTCCCAAATTGACATTTACATTGATCAACTTCTCAAGGACGGTAGCTTCACCAAGGAAGACATTGATGAGCACCGAAAGTGGGTTTGGGGAATGTTGGAGGAGAGCTTCGCTAAGAGCAAGGATTATCAACCAACATCAAAGGAGTGGACCACCTCTGCCTGGAATGGTTTCAAATCACCAAAGGAACTTGCTACCGAAGTTCTTCCACACAACCCTACCGGTGTACCAGCTCACACTTTGGAGCACATTGCTACAACAATCGGTTCATATCCAGAGGACTTTAACGTCCACCGTAACCTCAAGCGTATCTTGACTAACCGTATCAAGACTGTGAGTGAAGGACAAAACATCGACTGGTCAACTGCCGAAGCTCTTGCATTCGGAACTCTCGTCGGCGAAGGCCACCACGTCCGTGTTTCTGGTCAAGATGTTGAGCGAGGTACTTTCTCTCAAAGACACGCTGTCTTCCACGATCAAGAGAACGAGAAAACCTACACACCTCTTCAACATATCAGCAAAGACCAAGGAAAGTTCGTCGTTTCTAACTCTTCATTGAGTGAGTTCGGTTGTCTTGGTTTCGAATATGGTTACTCTCTTTCTTCACCAGATGCTCTCGTCATGTGGGAAGCTCAATTCGGTGATTTCGCTAATAATGCACAATGTATCATCGATCAATTCGTTGCTTCTGGTGAGGTTAAGTGGATGCAAAGATCCGGTCTCGTCATGTCATTACCTCACGGTTATGATGGACAAGGACCTGAGCATTCTTCTGGTCGTATGGAGAGATATCTTCAACTCTGTAACGAAGACCCTCGCATCTTCCCTTCGCCAGAGAAGCTCGAGCGTCAACACCAAGATTGCAACATGCAAATTGCTTACATGACATCACCATCTAATTTGTTCCACATCTTGAGAAGACAGATGAACAGACAATTCAGAAAGCGTAAGTCTTATCATCTCCTCAAAGAAATTTCCTTACTAACAATCTCTAGCTCTTATCATTTTCTTCTCCAAATCTCTCCTCCGTCATCCTATTGCTCGTTCACCAATTGAAGAATTCACTGGTGACTCGCAATTCCGCTGGATTATCCCTGATGCTGAACATGGCAAATCTATCAACGAGCCTGAGAACATCGAGCGTGTTATCCTTTGCACAGGACAAGTTTATGCCGCCTTGAGCAAATACCGCGCCGACAACAACATCAAGGACACTGCCTTTACTCGTATTGAACAACTCAACCCCTTCCCATGGCAACAACTCAAAGAGAACCTTGACATGTACCCAAATGCCAAGACCATTGTTTGGTGTCAAGAAGAACCTCTCAATGCCGGTGCATGGAGTTTCACCCAACCTAGAATTGAAACTTTGTTGAACAACACTCAATACCATGATAGAAAGCACGTCATGTACGCAGGTAGAGATCCAAGCGCCAGTGTGGCTACTGGTCTTAAGGCTAGTCATACTAAGGAAGAAGCGAAGTTGTTGGAGACTGCTTTCTCCGTTACTCAAGACAAATTGAAGGGAGAATAGATTTTTTAGCTTGAGGATTGAGGATGGAGGATGTGAGAGAAAAGGTGCAGATTTGTAATGTAGAGTGGGGGGAAGAGGAACACAACATAACATGAGACATCACATTACATGATGGGTGATGGGCATCGGGTTGAATGCGATTAGAGCAAGATGTATTATTGTACAGAATTGAGTGATAGTGGAAGTAGTAGTCTGACTTGGGACGAACAATCATTAAGACGCCGTTTTTTCGTTGGTATGATGATTTTCATGTGATGTTTGATGTTTGATGATTGTACGGCTCTAATTTGAAACTTGTCAAATGCTGATAGATTTCTTGGTGTTGCTGGCGTGCTATTGGTACAGTACTTTGAAAGGTACCACGCGTACACTCGCAAATGTTTGGTAGCATAGTCCTCCAAAACAATCATATCGGTAGCATTCACGGATATTTGAGGTGTTGGGGCGAGGGGTGCGGGGAGATCTCAAGGTACATTATTTATATGTACTAGGAAGGTAGGTATCAATAGAAATCACTCACCTCCCTCTCCATCTTCCAAAGCAACAACAATAATTTCCCCATTGATATTTCATTCGCTGGAGACTATCTACCTATCTACCTATCTACCTATCTACCTATCTAAAGCTATCTAAAAGGCTATCTACAACATAAGAAATCCCCCAAGAGTTCGCTGGTTGTTATTATTCATTCCTTCATTCTTTCGATTATTCATTTTCATATCCATCCATCAGTATTGTTTGCGTAAGTATTCATTCTCTCATATCCATCATTTCATTCATAATCATCATCATAGCAAATTAACCATTGTTCCGTCACGCAACCCCAAACCCAAACTCTCATGGCCTTAAAAACGCCAACTGACCAAAAGATTCTTCTCTGCCTAATTCCTCCCGAGGAAAAAGTCGAGATGAATCTTTAGTTGTTGCAAAGTAAAGTCAATTTCCCATTCCATCCATCCATCCATCCATCCATCCGTAGATAAGAAACCAACTACTTCAGTCCCATCCCTAAGACTTCTCTTGAAAGAAACCTCGAGATGAAACCTCATTAGTTACAAAAACCCCCATTTGAAAGTAATCCTCCATCCCATCCCTACGCCACCAAATCTTTCATCTCTCCTACTTTGTACATTCCCACTCTCAGAAAGACGAGTAAGGAACTATGCAGCAAGGCTTGATTTAATAGATGAAAGATTAGGAGCAAAAGAAATCCATTCGTCATTGTACCATGAATAGTAAAACAATGAAGCATTGTTGAATATTGCAAGAACCGAAATACAAAAGAAAGAAAAGAAAAGAAGTTGTGCGTTGAGCTGTATGTAGGAAAAGAGATCGAAGAAAAAGTAGTAGAGTGGAGTGATTTAATGTGATTCTACAACAAACATCCTGAGCTTAGGTTGGAACTGTTGAGTTTTCTGGTTCAACTGTAGTATACTAGAGAAGAAGCAAAAGAGCCGTTTTCATTGCATACAACAGTTGTTGAAGTGAGGGAAGACTGGCAAGGAAAGCTCGGAGAATTGATGTGACAAATATTCTGCAATAAATTGGAAAGGAAAAGAAGAGTTTTGTTGTGGTTGAGAAAGCCAAAAAGGCCCAAAGCTGACAAGTTAAAAGGTATTTAAAAAGCGATGGCAGCAATTACATCGATTTTTAGTTATGATTGATAATCGCGGCGTCGACTCGATGGCCCAATTGGCGCAGAATTCTCTTAGCTGCTAAAGCTTCGACTGAAGTGTCAAGCACCATAACATCCTGTGCTTGCTGTAGAAGCAAACGAAGCTTACGGTTATTGTTGATAGCTTGAACTTTGTGTGTAAGGAATACAGCACAGCCAGCGAGAACGATCTGTTGAGCTGGGTCTCGCTCAACAGTAAGGGCATGTCGAAGGGAATCAAGCGTATTCTTGGTTTCAGTAAGCGAGTCCTCCACGGATGGCGGTAGGGGTTGCTCATGCGCATGACCGTCATTACCGTTTTCTTTGGGTGGTGGGTCTGATGCACCATCTCCAGCGGTAACTTGGACGCTATTTTGACCGTTCCCTTGAACTCGTACATATGAACTTGGAACTGTTGGGGGAGCACGTGTAGGTGCACTCAATG
Organism: Botryotinia convoluta; assembly: GCA_004786275.1. NCBI lineage: Eukaryota > Fungi > Ascomycota > Leotiomycetes > Helotiales > Sclerotiniaceae > Botryotinia > Botryotinia convoluta. The sequence goes on along the minus strand of PQXN01000169.1, from coordinate 12,858 downwards.
ACAAAGTTTGAATTCGGTGTTCAATAACAGAGTCTGAGGGTGGTGCATCTTGTTCTCTGAAAATGGCATCAACTTGAGCAGGAGACATCACAGAATGTTGTGCAACTGATGTAGGATAATCGGCCACCTGTGCGGTTGAATCGACAGCTTCATTAGAAGTATCAACAACCTGAGAGCTGACAAGTTTGCTTCGGCCAGTTGAATTGTTGGTGGCATTCTCAACTGGACCAACTTGATTGACTTGTTCGGTAAGGTAGGTTATTTCACTGTAAAACGACGCGAATTCCTCGCCGACGTCACGATCATTGACGAAAGGAGCGATTTCAGGTGCCTTTTCCACGATAATAGTAGGAACATCGTGCTGAGCAATTGCATGTTCGGGGGCACTAATAGAAGCAGAAATAGGTACGTCCATAGCAACCACTTCTGAAGTATGACGGTTTCGCATCATTCCAGAAAGGCGGCTCTTGAGACCTCTTCCAGCATTCTTGACAGAAGACATCGCACTCGACTTTGAAGCAGGCGCTGGCTTGTGGGACTTCGCATTGGCGTTGGCGCGAGCTGCGGAAGAGGCAGTTGGCTTTGACAGACGTTCTGCCAACGATTGTCTCTTCTCTAGAGTGAGTTCGGTCGGCTTAAGGGTTTTATTTTCTGCAGAATCTGGAAGAGACGACTTGCGTTTACTAAATTTCGAGGTAGCAGCGCTAAGTCCCTTCGGCTTTGCTACCGGCGTCGTCTTTCTAGCAATCTTTTCGAGGACAGTGTTTGATTGCTCAATATCTTCGGGGAACTCGTCGATGTAGAGACGAGTGCTGACCTTAGAATAACTGCAAATAATGATTAGAGAGTGGCGGAGTGGATCAAGTGCGAATAAACTTACGGTGGCGACGTGCCCAGAACAATCCTATCGGCGTTTCTAGCAAAGCGCGTGGAGGGAAGCAGCGACATTTCTCTCTTTCTACCTATCGTTGTTTGACTCTCAGATCGGCCAATTGGACCACTATGAGCGATAGCTTGAATGGCGGTATTGGGAGCGACTTGGATGAAGTCTTCTTGATTAGTGGGACTGGCAGTGGCTTGAGCAAGGTCTCCTTGATCGGTGACTTCGAGTGGATCGTCAGTGATGTCTTCAGTAAGATCACGGTTGGAGATATCTTGAGTAACAATCCCTGTTACGCCATTAGAGCCATCAATAATGACATGGGTTGAAAGGTCGTTTAAACCATCATTGCTGCTAACGTCGATCATACCTCTGACCGAAGGCTCGTCGTTATTATCAATATTCGTCAACAAAGGAGTTTCCTGATGTGTGGAAAAGCGGGAAATGACATTATCGACGACCGTGGGGGAACTGCTTTCATCATTTATTAAGCTGGATCGGCTACGACGTTGATTTTTTGGCAAGGGACTACCGTTATCTTTCATGGAAGCAATGTGACTTGGGGATGCCAGACAATCATTACCACTTGGAACTTCGAGAACGTGTTTTTTGGCTGCGTCTGTTTCAGGTGTATTGGCCAGTTTAGCTTGATTAAATTGGAGACGCTTCATACTAGCATTTGTCTCACGAACCCTTGGGACAACCATATTTTTGTCTTCTGGAGGAGTCAAGAGTTGTAGATTTGTTGCGGCGCCGTAAGCAGTGCCAATCTGAGCAGTGCCAACTTCAAAAACAGAATCGGTGTCCGAATTGTAGGCGAATGAGGATGTAACAACAAAGGCGGAATCTTGAGTATGAGATTCTGTAGCAACAGAGTCTGTGAGAGAAATTTCTTCAACCGCGGATTCCTTAGCAAAGGGTTTTGGCTGAAGGATAGGAAATTGCAAAGCGGACGAACTGAGATCGGTCGCATCCAGTAAACCACGGCGCTCGGGCGAGTTTTCGAGGCGGAAAATCGGCTTCGGCGGCAATTTCTTATTGAGCGACAGTCTGGTAGGCTACTAGTGGTCAGATTGAGATTGAGTAAGCCGCGGTATGTTTGAGGTAATTTAAATGATTAAGGAGCTGTGTATTGAGATTGGGACGACATACCATCGTTGTAAGGGGCGTGTCAATGTCTGAAATGTCGAGCTCGTACTCAGCAATCATTACCTTAGAAAGCTTTGAAGGTGTATATGGAACTGTGTCGTATTGATTGCGATTCCCTTGAGTTTGTTGATAACGAGCAAGACTTCGTAATGTTCTAGTACTAGTATCGCGTCTCAATCTTCTGTGAGGAGATTGAGATGATTTGCCAGAAGTTTCGAGATAATAATCAATATTGAATCCTTTGCAATCAGGAGTGGTAGAGGACTCTGGTGAGAGGTATTGGTATTGTTGTTTCGTATTGAAGCTGTTGGTGCGTTGCCTATTCATGCGAGAGCTTGCATCTATTAACACACCCCGATGATGGTCATTGCCATCACGCGTCGGAGTGGCTAGTCCGCCAATCATGTTTGCGTATTCCACCATGATCAGCTTTGATGAAATTTCCTTTAAACTGAACTCCTCTTCAATGGAACTGAAACTGAAGCAGATGAATGGACTTCGAAACAGAATTATCAAAGAGAATTTGAATTTTGATTCAGCACCGCAGAATCAAAACGCAAATGAAGAAGGCAAAATGATGGATATCTTACCACATCAGAGTTGAGTAGTGACAATTTTACACCTGGTTGTGGTGTTTTGTTGGTTTATTGAGGTCGAAAGAGAAAAATGGAAGGATTAAGATCTCGAGAGAGACAATACCTACTCAGTTGTATAAACAACTGTGTGTTGCTAGCGTGGCCGAAGGAAAGCCGTCAGCCGAACCAATACAACTCTTTCAATACCTCTACCGCCCTAATGTAATCTTCTGGGATATTATTCTGTTTGAGGCTATGCTGTGGGCTAGAGAATGTGCTATGAGTTTACAGATCTGTCGAAGAGAAGTCTGCAGTGTGAGACAATAGAAGACAATGGCTGCATAATTTTTGGTTACTAGGGTGGTGTGTACATATACATAAAGTAGAAAGAAAGTTTCTACTGTTTCAGAAAGAAGATTTGAATAGCAAAAGAAGTGATAGTGTCTTGTGAGGAATTAGGGTGATTTTTGAACCTCTGATTCGAGAGAAAAGTCCCTAGACCAATGGATAGAGCTCTATGCTTCCATGTAGCATGCCTACTCCGAGCCTGTCTGCTTGTGTATATATCAACTTTGTGGGTTTCTAGGAATTCGAGTTGCCAGTATCTTTGACATGGATATGAAGTAATACTCAGGCAGCTCAAAGCTGGAGAGTTCTCCATAACAAAACAACAGCATCTAATCACACTTTACATAATCAAAGAATTCGATCTCCAAATCTGATATAAGGACACACCTAAAGAGCTACAATGTTGATGCCTCATGTCATGATGTTTGATTTGAGCAGAAGACAACAGAAGCAATACAATACAAAGGGGATGAAACCAAATATGATCCTTCTTAGGAGTATGATTCAACATCACTTGATTTCGAGTATTCACTCTCATTTCTCCTGTAGCCACAACGCAGATATGAGGTGAGGTTGAAGTGAGGTTCAATCACAATGTTTTGTGGATCACCAATCAGAACGATCATTTTCAGGCTTGCATTAGTCATCACTGCGGGAGTTCCCTGGCGCTCTCTCTAACAGAACTTAATATACTAGATCCCGTTCCCGTAGTTGAATACTTTTATTATTATTATGATAATTTATACACAGTAGGACGGTACCAGTACCTTCAAGACTTCTACATATGGATAATATATATCCAATATCGTCCTGTATAATGATTACCTACCTACATAGATAGGTAAGGTAATATCTTACACCGAATCATATTCATCCGATTCCAATACAATTGATTACATAAGCACATATCACTCTTTTCCAGAGTAAATCCAGCTTCCTTTGCACGGACCCTTAGCGCCTTCCCTGTTCATTTACGTCACTAAGTGGGCAAATGGTGAAAGCTTTAAATTCCATAGGCCAGCTCTTGATTTCCTCAACATAAGAAGTAATCTTGTACTTTGAATCCAGAGCATTGTCTTTCTATACCCTCTAACACCCAATTGACGTCACATAATACCAAATTTCATCATGTTTGCAAGACAAACCCTTAGAGCGGCTCAGCCATTGAGAAGCGTAAGTTGGAGCTTTCTGCTTTTTTTCTCGCTGCTGTGGAACTCGAAGCTTGAAGCAGATAGCTTGCTTAGATATCACAGCACAACGGCTTACAATATCCGAACACATTATTCAACACAAGCTAACAAATTGGTATATAGCAATACCGACGATATGCTACCGAATCCTCCAGCGGCGGTGGATCGAATGCTGCCTTGTACGCCGGTCTCGCAGCTGCAGCAGGCGCTGGAGCATACTACTTCTTGAACCAGGGAGATAATGCCGCAAAGGTTAAGGATGCAGCAAAGGACGCAGAAGCTAAGGCAAAGGAAGCTGTTGGACAGGGTAAAGCTAAGGTCGAAGGAGCTGTAGGGAAAGCTGCTTTCACTGGTGGTGACCAAGGCTTCATCAGTCTTAAGCTCGACAGCGTGGAGAATATCAACCACAACACCAAGAAATTCAGATTCGAGCTTCCTGAGAGTGACCAAGTCAGCGGGTTACAAATCGCTTCTGCTCTCCTTACTAAGTATAAGGGCCCAGAGATGCAAAAGCCTGCGATCCGTCCTTATACCCCCACTAGTGACGAAGGTGAGAATCGGTCATAACTCCTTTCCATCAAGCTTTACTGACTCTCCATTAGGTGAAAAGGGATTCATCGATCTTCTTGTAAAGAAGTACCCCAATGGTGTCATGTCCGAACACATGCACGACATGGTTCCCGGCCAAAGATTGGACTTCAAGGGACCTATTCCAAAATACCCATGGTCAGCAAACAAGCATGACCACATTGCTCTCATTGCTGGAGGAACTGGAATCACTCCAATGTACCAACTCGCACGAGCCATCTTCAACAACCCTGCCGATAAGACAAAGGTTACATTGGTATTCGCAAACGTCACCGAAGAAGATATCTTATTGAAGCGCGAATTTGAAGATCTTGAGAACACATACCCACAACGATTCAGAGCTTTCTACGTCTTGGATAACCCACCTAAGTCATGGTCTGGCGGAAAAGGTTTCATCAACAAGGAGCTCCTGAAGACTGTTCTTCCAGAACCCAAGACCGAGAATGTTAAAATCTTTGTCTGTGGTCCACCAGGAATGTACAAGGCTATCTCTGGTCCAAAGGTTTCTCCTTCGGATCAGGGTGAGTTGGCTGGTGTCTTGAAGGAGTTGGGATACTCGAAAGAACAAGTTTATAAGTTTTAGAGGACTGCTATCATAATTTAGACCTGTAAGATAGAGATTCTTATAGATAGACAGACTGGAATGAAAAATCACATATACCCGTAGCAACCTAAGCGTCTTGATCCCATTTCCGTCCTTGTCGCTGCTCAATAGACTTGACCTTTTGTGCTTATTTTTTTTTTTAATGTGTTTCAATTGTTTTAACATTAATTTCCAAACGTCTGAGGGATCAAGAATTTTTTGGGTCAAGTATTCGGAAGCCTCTTCTCGCCATACTCTCCATACTTGTCCAGAAGATTGTTTAGTGTAACTTTTCTCCTTGAAATACCGTTTCTGCAACAATGCGTATTCACAAGGTAAGAATGATGATTGGCAACAGCAGTTGATGAATTACAATTGTTTCTCTAAATTCATCATCATTATCTCATATCTATTCTATCTATTAAGTATTTCTGATACTCCTGTATAGCCTGCCTCTCACCCCCCCCACTCATGACATTATATTCACGCTTTCCAAACACTCTAACCTTTCCAACGCACGAAAATTCAAATCCAAATACAAACCCAATATTCCCATAAAAGTCCATTCTTCCACCACCCCGATATCTCTAATGCGTCGCAGCAAAGCGACTCCACCCCCTCACTTTCTCCCTATAAACATAAAACAAATACGGCACCGGAACCATCACCGCACTTATCCCCCCCAACACCGTAAGTGTCCAATGCACGCCCAAATTCTCATAAAAAGGAATCCCCACCTCCACCATCCCACCCGCAGCCACATATCTCACCAGCGTCAAACTCGCCAATGCAGACGCCGCGTACATTTCATAGGAATCAATAATATACTGATACGTACTTATGAAAATACACAGGATGCCAAATCCAAAAAATAGCGAAGCGACCAGACCCGACCATGGAGAAATAGAAGGATAGTTCGTCCATCCCACCCAGAAAAGCGAGATGGGGATAAACGGCGCCCCGAACATGGCAAACCAGAGTCGTTTTTCCGGGGGCAATTTCGCGTTGTCTCCGTGGATGGCGTGCAGAGCTGCGAGATCTTTCTTCGCCCAGTGGTGGATCAGCGGAACGAGACAGGTGGCGAAACAGAGCCCGATGGCGATACCGAGAAATGCGAGACCGGTGATCCCCTCGCTGAAATTGTATGTTTCGCCAAAAATGTATGTGTATCCGTCGAGAAAAGTAAAGAGAATGATATATACGACGGTGAGATAGAGCGCGAAGAGCATCACGATGGGTTCGCGCGTAATGAGAAGACAGGGTCTATATAATGCTTTTAATAATCGCGTTTTGAACGGATCGGCTCTGATTTCCACCTCGGCGACAAATCGTTCATCGCCCGTTATGCGACGCAGATGCGCTGCTTTCCATTTCAGCAGAATGGGGGCGAAAGTTTCAGGTTGGAATAATGTAATGAGGAGGAGGATAGCCCCGGAAAGTATCAACGTAATCCATTCGCACCATCTCCAACTCACGAGTTGAGATTGTCCGATGAAACCCCCGACGATGGGTCCAAAAATCGGTCCCATGAATGCGGCGTTGGCGAAGACGGGAAAGGCATAGACGCGCTCCATCGGCGACCAGAGATCGGATATGGATCCACCGGCGCAGGTGAGTGGGGTGGAGCCGAAAAACCCGGCGAAGAAACGGAAGATGAGTTGCGTGGCGAGATTGGGGGCGAGCGCGGAGGCCATGACCCAGATCATGTATATGAAGAGTGTGGAAATGTATACTGGGTTTCTCCCGATTGTTTCGGATATCGGTCCTATAGTACGTATTAGCATATAAGCTCCAAAAAAAATCACACATATACCTATGTAGGTCATAGGTTAAATGAACTGTATAAACAAGATAAGAACTCACCAGCAAACAACGCCCCCAATCCAAATCCCACAAGAAACAACCCCGTAGCCAACGACTCCGCAACCTCACTCACCCCAAAATCCTCCGCCGCCTGCGTCAACGCCGCGCTATCAATCGACGACGCAAACCCCACTATAAATCCAATCGACGCAATCATGATGGTACAGAAACCTCGACGCCATATCGACCAATTATGCGGATTCATGTGATCTTTCGAGCCTTCATAACCGACTACGAAGACCGTTTCTCTCTCCCCTTCTTTTTCATTCCCTGTATCGTTTGTGTGGGAGTTTTTTTTCAATTTCGATTTGGATGCGGTCCGCGTCCTCGTTAACTGTTCAGATAATTCTCGCACTTCGATCCCCGTTAATGTATACCCCAGTCGTGTTCCGAAACTGCGTGTTGTGTGTGCCGTCGCTCGAGTGGCGATTCGATCAAGGGTTTCTGATCTCGCGTTTCCACTTTTGTCGTCTTGTTCTTCTTCTTGTTCTGCATCATCTTTCTCTTGATATAGATTTTCTTCTGTATAAGAATCTAGTGAAGGGGCGTTTGATATACCCCTCTCTGCTTTCTCAATATCGTGCGTATGTAGCTCCGTAGCCGACGATCCTGTATTATCAGAGGAGGAGGAAGAAGAAGAAGAAGAAGAACGAAGCCCCCCAGACCCATCCCTTCCATTTACATCCAAATGCAAATCCAAATTCCCAGATTGCACATCTCTATTACCCCTCTCCAGCGCCTCTGCCCTCAATCTATCCCTCTCGAATTGCGCTTCGGTTAACCTCCCAAATCGTTTATATGTCAAATACGATTGCATACTGAAAACTTCCTCGTATGCTACGTATCACAAATTCTTCATAGAATTTAAGAATTCTCCCCAGAAAATTTCGAGCTTGAGGAAAAGGGTTGTATATAAAACATAAAAGAACTCATACACCTACTAATAAAATGCAAACCCACATCGGAGAAAAACATTTATAGCGAATCTACAAACCCCATAAGAACGACTCATAGTGGAACCTCTAAACAGCATAGCTTCGTAATAGCACTGGATACAAGCCATATTGAATGCTGATACAACCCTACAGCTGAAAAACAGAATCGATGATAACGATTTTCTATCAACTATGACCGGACTCCGGTGGAGTTTTTTCATTTTTTTTCCCCTGCAGATTGATAGTGGATATTGCGGAAAGCGATAGCGTTATGAAGCAGGTGACAAAGGGCGGACGATTATAATTGGGCCAGTTGATAGATAGTGCGCAAGAAATCTTATGGCGAGGAGGGCCGAGAGCGGGGCGAACGGGGGGAATTACCGGGAAAGCTTGTAAAATCGCAATCGGATATAACTCCGAAAATGAAGTTTCTTATTTATCTAAGATATTTTATAGGCTGATAGAATGACTCGACACTCGAGAGGGAATGATACTTGACATCGATCTAGACCATATATCAATCAAGCTTAGGAAGCCAATTCAGACTATAGATAGGTAGTCAAATAGTAAGGGAAGCCCATGTGAATAAAGTAACTTAGTATTCTGCCATCTGTCTGGTATTATAACAATGTCCTCCCAACTCCTGTTGTACCCAAATTCGTCCAATTTAAGTCGCCTCAGATATCCTCAATAGACAATACCACCAATTACATCAAATCCCATCTATCTGCATATAAAGACCATAAGCAAATCAGCTACCACTAATCTGCTTGCCGCTTCCTAGCGCAGAAGTAAACTGTCCAAATTCTTGACCATCAAAAATCCTTAAATACTCCGCCGCATTTCTCCATCTAGTCTGAAATCTTCTCAAACAATTTCTGATAATTTCCAATGCCTCCTGAGACTGTGGATTACGACTTTCCCTCCACTCCCACATATAGTGCTGGCCTGCTGCCCACAAAGAATCCATTATCAATGGACTAACTTTATCAAGATCGGCTTGTGTTTGTGCATGACTATTGACACTCTCGGCAAACTGAACAACGCTAGCCGAGAAATCTTGTAGACCTTTGATGGCTTGATTCATCATGACACCTTTCTCAGAGGAGGTTGCTGCGCCGCATAACTTGTCTGCGGGACAGGAATAGGGGTCAAGAAGAGCAATTATTGCGCTGTAAATAATGGCGAGTGGTGTTGCTAACATGAGATAATCTCTAGAAATCATTGCCTCTTCATTAACTTCGCGAGCGAGAACAGAACAATTTTCGAGGAGTTGATATGCAATATCAAAACGGGCTGTCTCCGATGGAATCTGCTCGGTGTAATGGTGACGAAGAACATTTCCCAAGAGCACAGATCCTTGACAAAGTCGAGCAAATGGTGTTACAGACTCGGTGAGCAAAGTAGACACATGCTTCTGGACGGTTTGAGTCATATCACCGCTATCCTACACACCGATTAGATCAGATAATTCGGAAGTTTGAGTTTGAGAACTTACCCATGCAACATCATCCACAGGTAAAGGATGATCTTCTTTTGGTTCTTGGGTAGTTAACCGGTGATTCTTGCTCCCAATGGAGACCATTCTATGTCATGTGAGTTTTTGAAGTTCAAATTTGTGGTGAAAGTCTCACCTATCAAGTATAAGAACACCCCACCATGTTCGATATCGCTCTTCTTGCTCGGTCCAAGTATCCTGAATATTGGTCTCAATTAGAAATGTAACATGGAAAGGGAGATATTGCTTACAACAGGGCCAACTAATGAAGGAGAGGTATCAAAATCGTTGATGCCTAATAAAACGGCGTAGCGAGAACACCAGCCAGCAGACATCCAAGCTGCAGGATATATTGCTTGGCCATACTCATAAAGAGTAATAAGAATGCTAGCTTGTAACAATATCAACGACACCATTCCAGAAGCTTCTAGCAATGCAAGAAAACGCTTTGCAGCGATGTACATTGGATTTTGACCACATCCTTGGCCATCTACTGGTTTAGATGTGATGAGCTTCATACAAAGAAATAGCAAAACTAAGTCTGCATTACTATCCCGGGCGGGAGTAGTTAGGGTTCGTTCTAATCTCTTATGAGAGATTATCGGAAGACAGTGATGGATAGTTCCAAAGTATTCTAAGATGACAGCAGGTATAGCTGCTCCGCTTGCCAACATTTGGTTGACTTCCTATCCAGTGATTATCAGCAGGTTTCAAGGTTGAATGGTTGAATGGTTCGCATATAATGGCGATCGAGTGCAGTAAGGTTGTGCAGTCCACGAAAGGAGTTCAATATGCTGACAGGTTATCAACATATAAACCAGACGTAAAACTTACTGTTGGTGGGTTGACCGAAGGCCTAGGGATAGTTAAACTGAAGTCTGGTCAGCAACGTTAAATTGACTTTTAGAGATCTTATCCTTGCCCTTCATTCCTGAAGATTTCATTATCGAGAACAGCCATAACAGGAAACTTATTGTGTACATTATTAAACGGGCTTTCTTGTGGATCTGTATATGCAGGCATCTGAGTTTGCATATATTCAGAGCCGTTGTTAGGCATAGAACCATAAGGCGCATGCATATTTCCACCATTAACTTTAGCTTCAAGTTCAACTAACTTCATGCGTAAAGCATTGATATCCTCGGCTGTAGGAGCAGGAGTTTGTTCAGTATAATCACAGTGTCGTTGCATTCGGGAGCAAAGGCCACAATGTGGAAGCACTTTATCGCACTTTCTTTTTTGTTTCTTACATGTTACGCATGCCTGCGGTGCTTTCGGCTGCACAGGTTCTGGAGATTCAAAACTCATGCCATTCGGTCCATGAGCTTCATGTGGTCCATTCGGTCCCATAGGCCCATGAATCGGTCCTTGAATCGGTCCATTCGGATGATCCATCTTCAGACAAATCGCTCAGACGGCTCTAAAGAAAGCTACTAGGTAGGTACTTTGCTTGTTGCGGCCGCATAAATTTCAACCCCGCTTGGTCAAGGTAAAGAAACTGGATTTTGACTGTTTACTATACATATTAGCATGTCTTGATTGAAAAAGTCAGGAGAGAATTGAAATGATTTACTTGATATATTCTTTTCTTGTTTGTAATGATTATTTGGTCAATTTACTTGATGGTAAAAGTCTGAATTCAAAAGTATAAAATTGGTTGATTAAGAAGAAGAAGCGGTGTTGTCGGCCGCAGTTTGATGTCTTGGAAGCTCGGACCATTGTGGAATGGTTGCGATGTCGGGTAAACCCCGGAAAGTTGAATGTGAGTAACCACCATCCAATATCAAACTGCTGGATTCATAATATTGCTTCACTGCTTCGAAGATGGCACAAACAGTGGACATGAAAGAGTAATAAGCTACTGTACCATTGAATTACTTTGTCCTTTGGAATCAAATGGAAAGCTTTGTAAGGTTACTTCATGTATTAGTAAATTCTCATCTTAGTGGTTTTCCAGCTTGTCACTTACTACATTCCCAAGGAAACATCTGTTTCCCTGTGGTAGCAAAATTAATATTCCGGACGAAAAGAAATTCAATATAAATCCCCATACAAATTTCTATTACATATATTACAATATTAAAGTTCTATTTGTTAGTAACGAATAGCCTAATTCATTACTGACAAATAAAATCGATACTTTTTGTGACCTGTTTATTATTGAATTTTAAAAGAAAAAAAGAAATAAGAACCCTAAAAGGCCTTAGAGCTTTTAAGATTTTAGAATATTAGAGTTGGAGAAAAGATAGATGGAAGAATATAAGTATAGAAACTAAAAGAAGATTAAAGAAGTGAATAAAAGCTAGAGATAAAGGAGGGGGAATAAGTGTAGAAACTAAAAGCTAAGTAGAAAGAGTTAATCGAAAGCTTAAAGGGGAATGGATCCTTTTGTAAGTACTTCACTTTCGATTAATTCTTTAATCACAAGCTTTATTATTATATTATACAATACAGAATGTATCATATAAACAAAAAGATTTTATAGTTCTAATATATATATATTCAAAAAAGCTTGATTATCAATCGAATCCAAAATCAAAGAATTCAAAATATATTTTTTTTTGTCAGAAATAGACAGCAAGTTACGCATAAAAGAGTGATATTATATAGTATATATATATGTTGTTAGATCTTGGTGTAGTAAGATCAACACGTAAAAGGTTTTACGTGCTTGGTGCACGGACCACGTCACGTGTTTTCCAACACTTTTATTTGATTATTGATTCTTAAAGCTATTCCTATATTGCTTCTTATGATATATATAATAAGATCTTTCATTTTATCTAATAAGCTAATTAAAGATCTCTTCAAAAAAAAGGAATTAAAAAACAAGTAAAAGCTTTTTACTTGAAAGTGATTGCTTTAGACTAGAAATTCCTATTAACCTTTTAAAAATCAAGAAATTCACTAAGACCCTATTGATTAGAATAAACTACATCAAATACAAAAATCAATTGAATCATATTAATACTTTAAAACCGTTTTTTTCAATATATAATAAAAGTATTATAAAATTTGAGGCAATTACGAAAGGATCACTTCGTCAATCACGGATTCTGCCATCACAGGGTCCGAAAACCATCAAGTGATAAGTATCATAGTGTTGCATGCCGTCGACCAAACATATAGCTTAGTATACCTTAAATCTATGTGTCACGGGTTCAATACGTAGTTATGTGGATGCCTTAGGCATCCGCCCTCCATATAGTCGGCGCCTCTCCGCCTCCTTCTTTACTCCTTGTAGAATAT